>CAKJTW010000366.1:0-92685 GCA_917880005.1 Nanger dama | reverse complement strand
TCCATCCCTGGTTGAACTTTCAGATGATTGCATCCCTGTGAAACATCATTTATCAGAGGACCCAGGTAAGCCATGTCCATTCCTGACCCACAGAAAGTGTGGAGATACTAGGGTGTTTAGCGACTTAACTGCCAAGTTCTGGAGTAATTGGGTTGTACATGGGATATCTAATTAATGTGCAGGGCTTTCCTTCAGAGTCCAGAAGATGGGAGTGACCAGGCTGGAGGTGTATACGTGAGCCCTACGCTGCTTTACCTAGATGAGGCTTCCTGTGTGACCAGGTCTGCTGCCTGGTTCCACCCTGGAACTGGGACTCCAACCCACTTCTCTCTGTCTGATCACGTCTCACCCAGGGTCCCAGGCTCCTGCTTACCTGTCAGGAGCTGAGTAGTGAGTTTACTGGAGACCTTGAATCCACTCCATTAGCTTTCCAATTTGAGTCAGAAAATAAAAATTTCCTTAATCCTGATGAGACATGGTCCCTAGGCCAACATTCACACTGTCTGTGTCCTATGCCCTGGCCATGTGCTTTCTACTCTAGTAACAGA
The DNA here is from genome assembly GCA_917880005.1 of Nanger dama. Taxonomy (NCBI): domain Eukaryota; kingdom Metazoa; phylum Chordata; class Mammalia; order Artiodactyla; family Bovidae; genus Nanger; species Nanger dama. The sequence continues at coordinate 92,137 of CAKJTW010000366.1, read as the reverse complement.
AATGGTGCATCACAGAGGGAACATCTGGGAAGACTGAGCTGGAGAAGACGTTGGTGTGTAGAAGCAGCTCATGCACACCGGTGATGACAAGAGGACAGCACAACTTGGCTGATTAAACTGTAGAAATGTTTTTATCTTATCATAGTTCTGGAAGTTGGGAAGTCCACGAATCAAGGTGCTGGCAAGCGGTGTGTCATTCTGAGTACACATCTCTTGGCTTACTGACCATGGCTCCTCACTGTATTCCAGGTGACCCTTCCTAGGACGGACCATGGGCACCCGGAGAGAGGGAGGGTGAAGTGTCTCTCTTTTCTTATAATTCTTCCATTGGATTAGGGTCATGGGCTTCTCCAGTGACTCACCAGTGCAAAGAGTCCGTGTTCAGTGCACGTGAGCTGCAGGAAACACAGTTTTGATCCCCTGGGTTGGGAGGATCCCTTGGAGGGAGGGATGACAACGCCACCCCACTTGACTGGAGAATCCCATGGACAGAGGAGCCTGGCAGCTACAGGATTTGTAGGGTTGCAAAGAGTTGGACATAGCCTGAAGTAACTTAGACGCATGCACATTCTTATAGCCTTACCCAACACTCAGTTACCTTTCTAAAGGCCCTGGCTCCCAACACTGTCTTAACTCCTGGGGCTAGAGCTTTAAGACAACACATTTTGGAGGGGCACAGATTCTGTCCATAGGCCTGGGAAGCTCATTCTAGAGAGGAAATACAGTTATATGGGGAAGATGTAAAGCGAGACAAAGTAGACACAAGGAGTCATCCTGAGATGTGTACTCTGGAAGTTTACTAAGAAATCTGAGTTACTGAGGTGATAGTAAAGAATTTAAATAGGATCCTTAAATGTACACAAGAAGCTACTTTTATTAATACTAAAATTATCTCTTGGAAGGCACTTGCCTAGTGCTGTAAATGCAGAGAACAGTAAGACAATGTTCCTGCCTTTCAAGTACGTTTTATCAAGTCAATGACACAAGCAAACAAGCAGATTGCTTCATTACTGTGATAAGTTCCAGGAAATCCTGTCCAGTAAATGTAGGTGTGCTCATTGAGGGATCTTGTCTAAGTTGAAAATAAAGTGGAATAAATTCTACTTATAAATTATCTGAAAAAGCATTAAACACCTCAAAGCAGATAGGGACAAAATGTCCAGCCAAATCTGAAGATAAAATGGAAAGTCACTTTGGGATCCAGGAGCATGGAATGTGGTTGGGCCCTGAGGATTACTAGGTTACCACTCAGGAAAATGTTTGCTTTTTGTTACACCATGATGGTGAGGAAGTAAAATCAAATCCCACACCCACACCCAGATGAGAATCCAGCAGAAGGCATTCCTGCAATAAACCAGACACCAGCGTGAAACAGGCAGGTTTTGGCCAGAATTTAGATTCAGAGTTTGAATATCTGGACTGTCCTGTGTACTACCATTTTGCCACTTGTATGAATGTGGCGCGTTCAGGTAGTATACATTTTTGCACTTGTATGAATGGGTCCACTAATGGTACTACCCAAAGTCATGACAAAAAATATGAATCCTTCTGGAGCAAATTACCCTCTTCCTAGTTCTCAGTTACCCTATAAAAATATTTAATAAATAAATGAATCAGTATATTGTGTAAAAAAAAAAATTGCACAAAGAAACCAAGGTCCATGAACACACCAGAAACCAACAGAAACCACTGAAGCAGACAGAGAATTCCAGATTAGATAACCAGACTCCAGACCAGCAACTTTCACATGTTACTATATTTAGAGAGCTTTGCAGGTTGGGCTAGTGGTAAAGAATCTGCCTGCCAGTGAAAGGGAGATATAAAAGACATGGGCTCAATCCCCTGGGTCAGAAAGATCCCCAAGGAAGTAAGAAATGTGTACAGTATTCTTGTCTAGCAACAATCCATCTGACAGAGTACAACTTGACAGGCTACAGTCCATGAGACTGCACGAGTCAGACAGGACAGAAGCAAATGAGCACTCCTGAAGAAATAAAAATTCACTGCTGAAGAATCTTCAAGGGACCAAAAAAATGCATAAAATTTAAACTTAACTCTATGTATGAAAAGTGTACTTCTTGATATTTAAAAAATTGTAATAGATTACCACTGGAAAAAAAAATAAAAATAATAAGTGAAAAGAAGGCTGAAGCAAAATTACCTGAAAGACTACACCAGAACTGACAACAACAACAAAATATGAAAAATACAGAAAAGAAAATCAAGAGACAGAAAACCGTGAAAGAAGTTTAAAAGAGGTTAAACTGAAATACCAAGAGGGGAAGACAGGAGGAGAGACACATAGAGACACAATACAGGAAAGAGAATTTAGCAGAGTGCAATAATAGAAAAGTATTGGCTGAGGAAATTTCCAGAAATGATGATAGATTTCTAGGATGTAGAGAAGGTAGAAGAGCCCAGAGATCAAAAGGCCAACATTGGTTCAGTCAGGAAAAGCAAGAGAGTTCCAGAAAAACATCTACTTCCTACTTCGTGACAATAATGCTAAAGCTTTTCACTGTGTGTATTACAACAAACTATGGAATTTTTAACGACATGGGAATAAGAGGACACACCTTACCTGCCTCCCTGAGAAACCTATTTGCAGGTCAATAGCTGAAACAGTTAGAACCGGACTTGGAATAACGGACTGGTTTTAAAATTGGGAAAGGAGTACATAATGGCTGTAGATATAATCAACCCCCCCTTATACTCCAGCTGGAGAGTACATCATGTGAAAATGCCAGGCTGGATTCAAGATTTCTCAAGCGGGAATCAAGACTGCTGGAGCAACATCAATAATCTCAGGACATGCAGATGACACCACCATAAAGGCAGAAAGCAAGGAGGAAAGAATCTTTTGATGAAGGTGAAAGATGAGTTCTGGGTGCTGGCTTAAAACTGAAAACTGTAGATCATGACTTCTGGTCCCATAATTTCATGGCAAATAGATAAAACAATGGAAACAGTGACAGACTTCATTTGCTTGGATTCCAGAATCACTGCAGATGCAGACTACAGCCATGAAATTAAAAGGACGTTTTTCCTCTTGGACTTCCCTGGTAGCTCAGACGTAAAGGGTCTGCCTACAATGCGGGGACCTAGGTTCAATCCCTGGGTCGGGAAGATCTCCCTGGAGAAAGAAATGGCAACCCACTCCAGTAGTCTTGCCTAGAAAATCCCATGGTTGGAGGGCCTGGAAGGCTACAGTTCGCAAAGTTTTGGACATGACTGAGCGACTCCCCTTCACTTGAATTCTCCTTGGGAGATAACCTATGACCAACCTAGACAGCATATTGAAAAGCAGAGACGTTACTGCTGAGAAGATCCGTTTAGTCAAAGTGATGGGTTTTCCAGTACTTAAAATATGAATGTGAGCTGGACTGTAAAGAAAGCTGAGTGCTGAAGAATTGATGCTTTTGGACTGTGGTGTTGGAGAAGACTCTCTGGAGTCCCCTGGGACTGCAAGAAGATGCAATCAGTCAATCCTAAAGGAATCAGTCCTGAATATTCATTGGAAGGACTGCCGCTGAGGCTGAAGCTCCAATATTTTCGGGCTACCCGATGTCAAGAACTGACTCATTTGAAAAGACCGATGTGGGAAGGATTGAAGGCAGGAGAAGGGGACAACAGAGATGAGATGGTTAGATGACATCATTGGCTTGATGGAAATGACTCTGGAGAAAACTCAGTGACTCTGAGTTGGTGATGGATAGGGAAGCCTAGCATGCTGTAGTCCATGGGGTCAAAAATCAGAAATGACTGAATGACAGAGCGCTGAATGAACATTCCCCAAGAACTCACTGCGTGAGCTGAATGCTCAGCTAATTTTGCTCTAAAGGCTGTGATCCATGTGCTCCTAGTTTCTCCTGAGAATAAAACAGAAGTTTTCCTGCTAGGAATACCCTCACAGCACCAGATCAGGAGATTAGCCTGAGCCACACTGCTCCAGCATCTGTGTCATGGGAATGGGCCTCAGGATGATATCTTTCACAGTAGGATAACTACACTCTGTGATAGCGGACTCAGGCCCCTTTGCAGTAAATATAATCCAACCAAATGGGTCCACTCCTGGTCCAAATTTAGCCCCTTTGGGAGCATCAACAGCCTCCACACTTCGCTTCGCACACCACAGCTGCCCTCCTCCATGCTCCAGTTCAGATCATTCCACGTACCCCATTCTCATGGTACTTCACTTCCACTCTCCCCTCACAGTGGTGGGCTCCATCCTTCAGCCTCAGCTCCAGATCTGCAAGAATACCCAGACATAGGAGAGATATTCGAAGACAGTGCGGTGATATCCTATTGAGTATTTTTAAAGGCAGGAGGGGGCTTCAGGGTTGGGACTCATGTACACCAGTGGCAGATTCCATGTCAGTGTATGGCAAAAGCAATACAATATTGTAAGTTAAAAAAAAAGTTAAAAAAATCTCTGAGAAAAGAAAAATCCCTGAGAGGAATAGCATTTGTTGACCATTTATGGCATAAACAATTCCACACAAGGCCAACTCCTAAGCTCCCAATGTGGCCAAAACTGAACCTTGACCAGGAAGGGGGCAGGGCGCAGGGTGTTTCTCACAAGCCTGTGGTGAAGACCAGTTCCAGAGACACCATTGAGGACAGGCCTCCAGAGACTCTGGGATGCTACCCCTCCCCGTAGATATGCCCAAGGCCTAGGGCCCAGCTTCACCATCTCAGCTATAGGCTCATGGCCGGGGATCCAGCAGAAACCCACCTCACCTCCTCCTCCTGTTCATAGCCATCATCTCATCCCTTGCTTTATGAAGAGAAGGCTGGGGCAACAGGCTCAAAGTATCCCGATTATTCCTGTTCTTGGATGTTCACATCCTTGTGTGATCCCCACACTCGAACTTACCTAGTAACATGCCTATCAAATATCATGGCCAAAGTGATGAGATGTCCACTTAGATTGGCTTTAAGATGACCATGGTTTCCTCCTTGTTGAGGCTATCTTGCTGTCTCTCTCATGCTGATGAAGTCAGCTGCCACAATGTCGTCCTTACTACCGGGAGACGCTCATGACTAGGGGGATGGAGGGCAGGGCTCTATCCCCAACAAGTCAGCCAGGGACTGGGACTCTCAGTTCACCAGTCCACTGCGCTGAAGGCTGCCAGCACCCAGCTGAGTACATGTTGGATTGATATCCTCCTCTCAGGTTGTGGATCCTCCGTTGTATTGGCTGCATCCATGGAGACATCATGTCAGAGGACCCAGTAGCCAAAATGTCCATTCCTGACCCTCAGAGAATATTCGCCCAGATGCTAAGTATTTGCTGACTTAAGCTGCCAACTCTCCCAGGACTGATTTGTTGCACAACAACACATAACTAATCCAGGGCTTCCTCCAGAGTCAGAAGACAGCAGGTGAACAAGCTGGAGGTTATACACTTGAGCTTTACCTGCTTCATCCAGATGAGATTTCTTCTTGTGCAACTACAGGCCCTCTGCTGTCCTGGTCCCACCTGCAGCTGGGACTCAAACCACCTCTCTCTGTCACATCAGGTTTTCTCACCTCCCCAGTGTCCAGGATCACTTAAGCTTTCCAATGAGACCTTGGATCAGCTTTGAATTCAGGTCATATACTAAGAATTTTTCTTATAATCCAAACAGACAAGGTCCCTGGGGCTCCATTCACACTGTTCAGGTCTCACACTCCCGCCTATGTGCTTTCAGTCTGGAAATAGAAGTGGTGCCTCACAGAGGGAACATCTATGGAAATGCTAGACTGGAGAAGATCCTGGTGTGTAGTTGGGTCAGGCAGGTGACCTCAAGAAGATACAAGAGCTGTGGGGGATTAAACAGCTGAAATGCCATTTTTTTTATCCAGGAGTTCTGGGGCCTGGTAAGTCCAAAATCAAGGTGCTGGCAGAAGTGCCGTGCTCATTCTGACTCCACATTATTTGATCTTGTTGTGCAGTTTTCATCCTTCATTGTTGTTAACTCACTCAGCCTTTCCTAGGACATGTGCACAGGGAGACAAGAAGGTGAACCCTCTCTTCGAGTTCTTTATAGTATCACATACAGTGTATAGAGCTACCACAGGCGCATATGATCTTGTGGGGTGCGTGCTTAGTTGCTCAGTCGTGTCCAGTTCTTTGCGTCCCCAAAGCTGACTGTGGCTACCAGGGCACCTCTCTGGCAGTCCACAGAGTTATTCAAGCAAAGTACACTGGAGCCAGAGTAGCATTTCCTATCCAGGGATCTTTCTGACCCAGGCATCGAAAGCCCCATCTCCTGCACTGCAGGAAGCTTTCTTACCTTTGAGCCCATAGGAAGCCTCACTATAATCTTTCAGTTCAGTTCAGTTCAGTTGCTCAGTCATCTCCGATTCCCTTGTTTGACCTCATGGACTGCAGCATGTCGGGGCCTCCCCTTGTCCATCACCAGCTCCCAGAGTTCACTCAAATTCATGTACATCGAGTTGGTGATGCCATCCAGCCATCTCATCCTCTGTCATCCCCTTCCTCCTCCTGCCCCAAATCCTCCCAGCATCAGGGTCTTTTCCAATGAGTCAGTTCTTTGCATGAGGTAGCCAAAATATTGGAGTTTCAGCACAGCATCAGTCCTTCCAGTGAACACCCCAGGACTGATCTCCTTTAGGATGGATTGGTTGGACCTCCTTGCATTCCAAGGGACTCTAAAGAGTTTCTCACTCAACACCATTGTTCAAAAGCATCAATTCTTCAGCGCTCAGCTTTCATCAGTCAACTCTCATATCCATATGACTACTGGAAAAACCATTGACTAGACAGACCTTTGTTGGCAAAGTAATATCTCTGCTTTTCAATATGCTAACTAGGTTGGTCATAATTTTTCTCTAAGGGAGTAAGCGTCTTTTAATTTCATGGCTGCATTCACCATCTGCACTGATTTTGAGCCCAAGAAAATAAAGCCTGACACTGTTTCACTGTCTCTCCATCTGTTTCCCATGAAGTGATGGGACCAGATGTGTGATCTTCATTTTCTGAATGTAGAGGTTTGGCCAACTTTTCCACTCTTCTCTTTCATTTTCATCAAGAGGCTTTTAGTTCCTCTTCGCTTTCTGCCATAAGGGTGGTGTCATCTGAATATCTGAGGTTTTGATATTTCTCCCGGCAATCTTGATTCCTGCTTGTGCTTCTTCCAGTCCCCAGCGTTTCTCATGATGTACTCTGCAGAGAAGTTAAATAAGCAGGGTGACAATTTGCAGCCTTGACATACTCTTTTCTATTTGGAATCAGTCTGTTGTTTCATGTCCAGTTCTAACTGCTAGCTTCCTGACCTGCATATATGTTTCTCAGAAGTCAGGTCAGGTGGTCTGGTATTCCTATCTCTTTCAGAATTTTCCCACAGTTTATTGTGATCCACACAGTCAGAGCCTGGCATAGTCTATAAAGTAGAAATAGATGTTTTTCTGGTACTCTCTTGCTTTTTCCATGATCCAGTGGATGTTGGGCAGTTTGATCTCTCTGTTTCCTGCCTTTTCTAATGCCAGCTTGAACATTTTGGAAGTTCACAGTTCACGTATTGCTGAAGCCTGTCTTGAAAATTTTGAGCATCACTTTACTAGCGTGTGAGATGAGTGCAATTGTGCAGTTTGAGTGCAGTTTGAGTTCTTTGGCATTACTTTTCTTTGGGATTGGAATGAAACCGACCTTTTCAGTCCTGTGGCCACCGGAGAGTTTTTCCAAATTTTGCTAGCATATTGAGTGCAGCACTTCCACAGCATTATCTTTCAAGGATCTGAAATAGCTCAACTGGAGTTCCATCACCTCCACTAGCCTTGTTCATAGTGATGCTTTCTAAAGCCCACTTGACTTCACATTCCAGGATGTCCAGCTCTAGGTGAATGATCACACCTACAGAAGCTTAAATTTCTCATACATACCTGACACCTAAAATTGAGAGGAATAAACTCTGAAAGTTCAATTTCAACTAAAGTAATGAAAAGGGTCAGTTATTCTAATCTTATCTCTGCTGCATCACCACCACTTTGACTTACTTTCATATCAGTAAAACATTTCCTGAAAATATAGAAAAGAGACAGCAGTAGCAGGAAACTGGTGACAAGATTATTAGAAGAAAACAGAAAGTGTTCATAAAAGCTTGAGAACCTAGGTTAGAGCAATGGTAAATAAGACTTCCCTGGTGGTTCAGATCGTAAAAATCTTCCCGTAGTGCAGGAGATTCGGTTTGATTCCTGGATTAAGGATGAAATGGCAACCCACTCAATTGTTCTTGCCTGGAAAATCCCATGGACAGAGAAGCCTGGCAGGTTAGAGGCCATGGGATGACAAAGAGTCAGAACGAACTTGGAGACTAAACCACTGCTGCCGCCACTCAGAGAGTACAAACCATAGTCAAATTTTAAATGCCAGAGCACACCCAATCTGTTTCTTATTAAGTGTGTCCCAACTGAAATTAATATCAAGACACCAATTTTCTAAATATAATATTAGAAGTACCAAAATCACACAAAGTTTCGAGAAAAACACATTTCCCTTTTATTTAGATGCTGATTCATCAAAAGGTAGGGCCTCTGTAAGGTTTCACAAATTCATCTGCAATTCAAACAATAATTAAGACATTATGACAATAAGGAATGTTACTGGAAGAGTGACTCATTTGAAAAGACCCTGATGCTAGGAAAGATTGAGGGCAGAAGGAGAAGAGTGTGGCAGAGAATTAGGTGGCTGGATAGCATCATCAACACAATGAATGTGAGTTTGAACAAATTCTGGGAGACAGTGAAGGACAGGGAAGCCTGGTGTGATGCAACTCATAATATTGCAAAGATTCATGCATGACTTAGCTGATCGAACAACAACACTGGAAATGCCAAAGACATATTTTTTTTAAAACAATAACTCCAATACAATATTGTAAAGTAATTAGCCTCCAATTAAAATAAATTTATATTAAAAACAATAACTCTTAACTGAAATTCAAATACCCTTTAAAATAATTACTTTCATAATAATATTGTAATAAAGAGACTGAAAGGAAAACCTTTGAGGAGATCAAGATATGTGGCATAGACTGTGGTCGAGATTTCACAGATGTATACTGATCACCCCACCCATCAAGTTGTACTAACTACATGTGGCTTTTGTATGTCAGTCATACCTCAATAAAGTACTTGCAAAAAAGGAAAGAAGTGTTTTCTTTGAGACCTCAAGAATATCATCAAAGATCTGCTAAGGAGGAAATCCTTGGAAAAGATAATTTTCCAGTTATTTTCCCCAACAAAACGCGGAGAGCTGATTGGCTGTGGGCTGCTAGGACCTACTGCAGATGTCTCAGGGTGAACCTTTAAACCATATCATCAAGTTGAGTGACCCTTTCCCAAGACCCAACCACGTGTTTTAGGGAACTTGTTGTGATATCTGGATAATATCTTCTCTCAATTCCAGCTATTCTGCTGGGAGTAATGTCCTGAAGAAGTCATCAAACATTCTGATAACAACTGGGAACATCTCTGGCAAACACTGTGACCACCCAGTCACATTCTATTTTAACCTTAGTGAGGTGAAATACATATACTCAGGACTGAGCCCTTTTAAGTGTCATTTCATGCTTCTTACCCTCAGTGCCCTTAGGTTTGCTCCAACTTCAGTGCTGTAAATTTAAAACTTTAGGGTTTCCTGCAGCCTCAACAACCCCACAAATAAGAGGTGACCTCCCCACCCAGGTGAACAGGTGCACCTGTGTAAGGAGAGATTAGCCCTGCCACAAACCCTCTTCTTGCCCTCCCCTGTGACCTAGTGATATTCAAATGCACCCAGAAATCTCCTTTTCCTAGTATACCTCCACCCTGACCCCCAGTATTGTCACTTCTCTATGGGTATTCACACTCCATGTTGGGTTCCCACTGCTAGGTGGATCTTGGTCTATTGGCCCCTCTCGCATGTACCCATCTTATAGTCTCTGTCTGTCTAGGACCAGTGAGTATAATATACTTTGTTTGCCTGCTTCTCTCCTATATAACCATCCTGTAGCTTCACTTGTCTGACCATCTCATGAAAGAATACAAAAATGAAATGATGAAACTAATTAATCGAAATCCAACCTGACAGTTGCACATGTATGAAAGATTTGAGCTCACCTCCCTCCCTCCTATGAGACACATCACAGAGACTGGAGGAACCCGTGACTGTGGATCTGAAGACTTTCTGTCCAGGGTCAATTCAGTTCAGCTGAGTCACTCAGTCATGTTCGACTATTTGTGACCCCATGGACTGAATGCATGCCAGGCCTCCCTGTCCATCACCAACTCCCGGAGTTTATTCAAACTCCCGGAGTTTACTCATCAATTCCATTGAGTCGGTGATGCCATCCAACCATCTCATCCTCTGTTGTCCCCTTCTCCATCCCCTTTTCAATCTTTCCCAGCATCAGGGTCTTTTCCAATGAGTCAGTTCTTCACATCAGGTGGCCAAAGTATTGAAGCCTCAGCTTCAGCATCGATCCTTCCAATGAATATTCAGGACTGATTTCCTTTAGGATGGACTGGTTGGATCTCCTTGCAGTCCAAGGGACTCTCAAGAGTGTTCTCCAACACCACAGTTCAAAAGCATCAATCCTTCGGTGCTCAGCTTTCTTTCTAGAAAGCTCAGGGGTTTCCCCTGGTGGCTCAGAGGTTAAAGTGTCTGTCTCCAATGCAGGAGCCTCCTCGTGGCTCAGAGGTTAAAGCGTCTGCCCCCGATGCAGGAGACCTGGGTTTGATCCCCTGGGTTGGAAGGATCCCTGGAGAAGGAAATGGTAACCCACTCCAGTATTCTTGCCTAGAGAATCCCATGGACAGAAGCCTGGTAGGCTACAGTCCACGGGGTCGCAAAGAGTCGGACACGACTAAGTGACTTCACTAGAACAGGGCCAAGTCAGACCTTATGTTCCTTTGAGTATCTAATGTTCAAGAAAGCACTGTGTGACTGAAATCTTCATCCAAGTATGAAGTATAAAGACCACAGTGGTTAAGTATAAAGACCACCATCCAAGTAAATACAAAGTATGTGATCCATATTCTCATAGCGATTCTGTGAATAAGACTGAGGCTTTTTCTGTTGGGAATCCCTCTCAGACCACAGGGCTTACCTGAGCAGACTACTCCCGCATCCTTGTCATGGGAATTGCCTTCAGGGCGATGATCTTTAACAGGAGGATAACTACACTCCGTGATAGCTGACTCTGGACCTTTGCAATAAATATAACGAAACCAAATGGGGCCAATCCCGGTCCAAAATGAGCCCTCTTGGGAGCATCAGTGGCACCTCCACATCCCAGCTGTCTGCACAGCACAGCTGCCTCCTCCATGCTCCAGTTCAGATCATCCACTGTGCCCCATTCTCCTTGGTGCTTCACTTCCACTCTCCCCTCACAGCGGTGGGCTCCATCCTTCAGCCTCACCTCCAGAGCTGCAAGAGAGACACAGGACACAGGAGAGATTTTGGAGACTCGCACCAGTGGTGTGCTGGTAAGTATTAAAAGGTGAATACTCTGTTCTCTGAAAAAGTCACTGTGAATGGAAAGTGTTGACTTCTGTGGTATAAACATTCCCACCATGGCCAACTGGTAGCTCCCAGTGTGCCATCACTGAACATGGAGAAGGAAAGGAGACACAGGTATTCCTCATGAGCCTGTAGAACCAGCTCTGGGGACACCACCGAAGACAGGCCTTTGGAGACTATTTGCCCAAGGCTACTAGGGCCCAGCTTCCCCGTCTCATTTACTGTTCATGGCCAGGATCCAGGGGAGGAATCCTCCCTCTCCTTCCCCTGTCTATAGGGAGCATCTCTTCCAGCTCAGGAACAGAGGGATGGGGTAACAGGCTCTGAAGTGTCCCAATTAGTCCAGCCACCTCATGTCCTTGTGTAATCCACATTCGAATGTACCTAGTAATATACATCTAACAAATGGAATTTGACAAAAGTGATCAGATGTCACTTTAGCGATCAAGTTTTAAGATGACTCTGATTTCTTCGTTAAAAAAGAGTTCATTTGTTGGAACATTATAGATGGAGACATTACCAGTGCTCGGCAACATTTAAAATTCTCTTTTTGGGAACATGTGGAAATAGTAATACCCAAGAATGTTCTGAAGGCTGTGATCTATAGTCTCATAGTTATTCTGGGAATGAGACTGGAGGCTTCTGCTAGGGATTCCCCTTGGACAAGACAGCACTTACCTGAGCAGACTGCTCCAGCATCCTTGCCATGGGAATGGCCTCAGGACGATGGTCTTTCACAGTAGGGATAACTACACTCGGTGATAGCTGACTCTGGCCCCTTTGCAGTAAATATAATCAAACCAAATGGGTCCAGTTCCTGGTCCAAATTTAGCCTCTTTGGGAGCATCAACAGCACCTCCACACCCCAGTTGTCTGCACACCACAGCTGCCTCCTCCATACTCCAGTTGTGATCATTCACTGACCCCATTCTCCTTGGTGCCTCACTTCCACTCTCCCCTCACAGCGGTGGGTTCCATCATTCAGCCTCACCTCCAGATCTGCAAGAGAGACACAGACACAGGACACAAGAGATTTTAGTAGACCATGCGGTGGACTGTTGGTAATTATTAAAATATGAATATTCTGATGTCTGAAAACAAATCCTTGTGAATAGTATTTATTGACCTTTGAAGTATAAACATTCCCACCATGGCCAACTCGAAGCTCCCAATGTGCCATCACTGAACCAGGAGCACGAAGGGAGGCACAAGTATTTCTCACAAGCCTGTAGAACCAACTACAGGGACACCACCGAGGACAGGCCTTCAGAGACTCTGGATGCTGCCCTCCCTGTAGATGTGCCCAAGGCTACTAGGGCCCAGCTTCCCCATCATCTCAGTTGCAGCTCACGGCCCGGGATCCAGGGGGAATCCTCTCTCTCCTTCCCTGTCCATAGGGAGCATCTCATCCAGCTCAGAAACACAGGACTGTGGTAACAAGCTCTAAAGTATACCAGTTGTTCCTGTCACCTGGTGTTTGTGTCCTTGTGTAATCCCCACACTTGGGTGTATCTAGTAACATGAGTCAAAAATGGAATTTGATGAAAGTGATGAGATGTCACTTAAGAGATTAGTTCTTAAGACAATTCTTGTTTCTCCTGGTGACCTAACCTGCTCTCTCTGTCTTGATGAAGCCAATTGCCACATTGTGAGCTATGTATGCAGAAACCCACATGATAAGGAATCGAAGGAGACCTCCAGCTCATGGCAGAAAGGGACTGGTGATCTCGTTAAACAGTCCACCAAGGTCTGAATGCTGCCAACATCCAGGTGAGTATGTTTGGGCGATATCTACTCCCTAGATGAACCTTTTAATAAATGCCGTCCTGTGATACATACCATTTGTGTGTCTATAACTGGTCCCTGACATATATGGGCACCTGTGCCTGGCCCCTTAATGCCAGCTGGGTGCACACTTACTGACTCTAGCCACTGCCACTGTCTGCCATGGTCCCTAGCCAGTGGACCTGGGGATACTGTTGAGTATACTAACAAACCTTACAGCCATTTCGCATCTCCTGCAATGCTTGCCAAAGTCCTCAGAGTTGTCAGAGCACCTGAATTTATTATACATCATTCAGACAGATAATCAATTAGAAACAGGGATTTGAAGAACCTAATAAACAAATGGACTTAGTAGACATATACAGAACATTTTATCCAACTGCAGCAGAATACATATTCTTCTCCAAATACACACAGAATATTTTATAGGATAGATCATGTTAAGCAACAAACCAAGTCTTAACAAACGCAAAAATATAGAAATAGTACCAAATATATTTTCTGAGTACAGCTATTTGAGATTAAAAATCAGCAGTAAGAGGAAACTGGCAAAATCACAAATATGTGGGAAATACAACAACAAGCTCCTGAACAGCCAATGACAGAAAAGAAATCCAAAGGCATATTAAAAATATTCTGAGATAAACAAAGTAGAAACACACATTCCAACACTATATACTGCATCCAAAGCAGCTAGAAGAGGGAAATTTATAGTGATAAAAGAAACATCTCAAAGAGACAACATAATATTACAAGTGAAAGAACTAAGAGAACAAAGTAAACCAAAATCTAGCAGAGGAAGGAAAAAACAAAGATGAGAGCATAAATAAATGAAATAGAATAAAGGAAAGTGATAGAAAAGGTTAACAGAGGTCATTCCTGAAAAAAATAAACAAAAGGACAAACTTTAAGCTATACTAACCAAGAAAATAAATGAGAAGATTGAAATAAATAAAAATCAGATAGAAACAGGGCCATTAGAACAGATACAACAGAATAGAAATCATAAGAGAGGCTACTATGGAAAATTATAGGCCAACAATTTGGATAATCCAGAAAAAATGATTCAGAAATTTTCACTGGTGAATTCTATCACATATCTATACAAGAAAAATATCCGTTCTTTTAAACTCTTCTAAAAATTGAGGAAAGAGCACTCCACCAATCATTGTACATGGCCTGCATTAGCCTGATACCAAAGCTATGTAAAACACTTCAAGGAAAGAAAATTACAAGCCAATGTCCCTGATTAACATAAATGCCAAAATTCCTCACAAATTTAGCCAAGTGAATTCAACAACACACTAAAAGATTATATATTGTGAGCAAGTGGAATTAATCTCTAGAATGCAAAGATAGTTGAACATGTGTAAATCAATAAATGTCATACACCACATTAATACAATGAAAGATAAACATCATAAGACCATCTCAGTAGATGCAGGGAAATGTTTGAAAAAAAATTCAACACTCTTAAATTTTTTACCTCTCAAAAACTGGATATAGAAGGGCTATTTCTCAATATAATATAAATCATATATGAGAAGCCCATCAGTTCAGTACAGTTCAGTCGCTCAGTCGTGTCTGACTCTTTGGACCCCATGAATTGCAGTATACCAGGCCTCCTTGTCCATCACCATCTCCCGGAGTTCACTCAGACTCACGTCCATCGAGTCAGTGATGCCATCCAGCCATCTCATCCTCTGTCATCCCCTTCTCCTCCTGCCCCCAATCCCTCCCAGCAGCATCAAAGTCTTTTCCAATGAGTCAACTCTTCGCATGAGGTGGCCAAAGTACTGGAGTTTCAGCTTTAACATCATTCCTTCCAAAGAAATCCCAGGGTTGATCTTCTTCAGAATGGATTGGTTGGATCTCCTTGCAATCCAAGGGAGTCTCAAGAGTCTTCTCCAAAACCACAGTTCAAAAGCATCAATTCTTCAGCACTCAGCTTCTTCACAGTCCAACTCTCATCCATATATGACCACAGGAAAACCATAGCTTTGACTAGACGGACCTTAGTCAGCAAAGTAATGTCTCTGCTTTTCAATATGCTATCTAGGTTGGTCATAATTTTTCTTCCAAGGAGTAAGCGTCTTTTAATTTCATGGCTGCAGTCACCATCTGCAGTGATTTTGGAGACCAAAATATAAAGTCTGACACTGTTTCCACTGTTTCTCCATCTATTTGCCATGGAGTGATGGGACTGTATGGCATGATCTTCATTTTCTGAATGTTGAGCTTTAAGCCAACTTTTTAACTCTCCTCTTTTACTTTCAAGATGCTTTTAGTTGCTCTTCACTTTCTGCTATGAGGGTGGTATCATCTGCATATCTGAGATTATTGATATTTCTCTCGCAATCTTGATTCCAGCTTGTGTTTCTTCCAGTCCAACGTTTCTGTATGATGTACTCTGCATATAAGTTAAATAAACAGGGTGACAATATACAGCCTTGACGTACTTCTTTCCTATTTCGAACCAGTCTGTTGTTCCATGTCCAGGTCTCATAGTTAATATCAAATTCAATGTTTCTCTAAGATCAGGAATAACATAAGTATATCCTCTGTTACCAATTTTAATCCCCATAGTACTGGAAGTCCCAGCTAAAGAAATTAAGAAAAAGAAATAAAATTATCCAAATAGAAAAAGAAACTTTTCTCCATTTGCAGAAGACATGATATTATATATAGAAAATTCTAATAGTATACCAATAAAACAACTGTTAGAACTAATAAATTCAACAAAATCACAGGGGACAAAATCAATCTACAGAAATTGGTTGTATTTCTACACACTAACAAGGGAACATCTGGGGAAAAAAATCTCATTCAAACTGTATAAGAAACCATAAAATATTAAGAATAAATTTAACCTAAAAGATGAAAGAGCTATACACAAAAATCAATAAGACTAATGAGAGACATTGAAAAAGACACTAATAAAATAGAAAGAGAGTCCATGTTCATAGACTGGAAGAATTAATATTGTTAAAATGTCTATACTGAAAGAGAGTCATTTCCTAGGCAGGTTGATAAGAAGTCTAGGGTCCCCAAGGAGAGAGGAGTCTGGAATTCTCAAGGAGGAAGAAAGTGAAGAAGGAAGTAAAATGTTTCCCAGGGAGTTGAATACTAGGTCAGCTTTACTGGGACGGAAAGCCCCCAAATTTTAAAGGGAACAATGGATACCGGTGTGTCACTGCAATGTTTGCTCTGCAACCCAAGAAACAGGATCTAGCTCAGGAAACAGGGACTCGACGCTAACTGCAAATTGTCACCAATGGTTACATAAACCTTACCTGCCTGCCCACCAATCATGGCTCTGCCGAGTAGCCTATTCCCCCCCTCCTCCCCCTGCACAAAGGATAAAAGGCTCCCAAAGTGGGTGTCTGGGGCTCCCCACCTTCGATTGGCTTGGTGGGGGCCCGGATCCGAAATTGCCAATAAACTGTTTTTCTCTGAACTCCGACTGGTGGTCTCTATTGGCAGCTAGTCTCTCACATATACTACCCAAGGCCATCTATAGATTCAAAGCAATTTCAATAGCATTTTCACAGAAATAGAAAAAATCTTAAAATTTGTGTCAAACCACAAAACCTAATAGCCAAAGCAATTTTAAAGTGAAAAAGAGAAAATAATAGCAAAACTGGAGGCGACTTGACTGGTGGTCCAGTGGTTAAGAATCTGCCTACCAATACGGGGGACACAGTTTCCATCTTGGGCCCAAGAAGATCCCACATTCCACAGAGTAACAAAGCCCGTGTACCTAGAGTCTGTGCTCCGCAATGAGAGAAGGCACTGCAGTGAGAAGAGTGAGCACCACAGGGAAGGGCAGTCCCGACTTCTGCAACTAGAGAAAGACAGTGGGAAGAAACAAAGACCCAGGGAAACAAAAATAAAAAATAACACAAAAGCAAATAAAAAACAAGCAAAATAAAGGTGGAGAGACTTCCCTGGGAGTCCAGGGGTTAAGACTTTGCCTTCCTAATGCAGGAGGTGCAGGTTACATCCCTGGTCAGAAAACTAAGATCCAAAAAATAAATAATAAGAAGTAAAAATAAAACAGAAGCATTATTGTAGCAAATCCAATAAAGACTTTGAAATGCTCACATCATCAGGGGGACTTCCCTGGTTGTCCAGTGGTTAAGAATCCACCTTCTGGGGAAGTTGGCCGTGGCACAGAGGCAAGTTGGAATCTGTCTGGAAAGGCTGAGAAGTTTCTCTGTGTTACAGACAACAGCGGACACCAGAATGTTCAGCCCCCTAAGCAGCAACCAATGATATATATCTGTGGAGAATGTCACACAGAAAATGAAATAAAACCAAGGGATCCAGTCCGATGCAGAGAGTGTGGATACAGAATAATGCACAAGAGAATGACCAAAAGACTAGCAGTTTTAGATGCTTGGTGAAACATGAAGTTCAGAGGAATATCTTACTTGGGTTTGGATTCGCTGTTAATGTTGTATAGATTTTGATTAGTGTACTTTACAAATACAATTATATACATATGATTTCATTTAAAAAGCCTTACTGTATTTAGATAATCACGATGGTGTGATCACTCCCCTAGAGCCAGACATCCTGGAATGTGAAGTCAAGTGGGCCTTAGAAAGCATCACTACGAACAAAGCTAGTGGAGGTGATGGAATTCCAGTTGAGCTATTTCAAGTACTGAAAGATGATGCTGTGAAAGTGCTGCACTCAGTATGCCAGCATATTTGGAAAACTCAGCAGTGGCCACAGGACTGGAAAATGTCAGTTTTCATTCCAATCCCGAAGAAAGGCAATGCCAAAGAATGCTCAGACTACTGCACAATTGCACTCATCTCACATGCTACTAAAGTAATGCTCAAAATTCTAAAAGGCAGGCTTCAGCAATACATGAACCATGAACTTCCAGATGTTCAAGGTGGTTTTAGAAAAGGCAGCGGAACCAGAGATCAAATTGCCAACATCCACTGGATCATTGAAAAAGCAACAGAGTTCAAGAGAATAATCTATTTCTGCTTTATTGACTATGCCAAAGCCTTTGACTGCATGGATCACAATAAATTGCGGAAAATTCTGAAAGAAATTGGAATACCAGACCACCTGACCTGTTTCTTGAGAAACCTACATGCAGGTCAGGAAGCCACAGTTAGAACTGGACATGGAACAACAGGCTGGTCCCAAATAGGAAAAGGAGTACGTCAAGGCTGTATACTATCACCCTGCTTATTTAAATTCTATGCAGAGTACATCATGAGAAACGCTGGACTGGAACAAGCACAAGCTGGAATCAAGATTGCAGGGAGAAATATCAATAACCTCAGGTATGCAGATGACACCACCCTCTATGGCAGAAAGTGAAGAGGAACTAAAAAGCCTCTTGATGAAAGTGAAAGAGGAGAGTGAAAAATTGGCTTAAACCTCAACATTCAGAAAACGAAGACCATGGCATCTGGTCCCATCACTTCATGGGAAGTAGATGGGGAAACAGTGGAAACAGTGCCAGACTTTATTTTCTTGGGTTCCAAAATCACTGCAGATGGTGATTGCAGCCACAAAATTAAAAGATGCTTATTCCTTAGAAGAAAAGTTATGACCAAACTAGAAAGCATATTCAAAAGCAGAGACATTACTTTGACAACAAAAGTCCGTCTAGTCAAGGTTATGGTTTTTTCCAGTAGTCATGTATGGCTATGAGAGTTGGACTGTGAAGAAAGCTGAGTGCTAAAGAATTGATGCTTTGGAACAGTGGTGTTAGAGAAGACTCTTGACAGTCCCTTGGTCTGCAAGGAGATCCAACCAGTCCATCCTAAAGGAGATCAGTCCTGGGTGTTCTTTGGAAGAATGATGCTAAAGCTGAAACTCCAGTACTTTGGCCACCTCATGCGAAGAGTTGACTCATTGGAAAAGACTCTGATGCTGGGTGGGATTGGGAGGCAGGAGGAAAAAGGGGACAACAGAGGATGAGATAGCTGGATGGCATCACTGACTTAATGGACGTGAGTTTGGGTGAACTCCGGGAGTTGGTGATGGACAGGGAGGCCTGGCGTGCTGCAGTTTATGGGGTAGCAAAGAGTTCGACGTGACTGGAGCAACTGAACTGAACTGAACTAATGGCTTATATAAAGATATTATTTTTTGTTAAAAAAAAAAAAAGAAGAAGAAGACGAAGAAGAATTTGCCTTCCAATGCAGGGGTCTCAAGTTCAATCCCTAGTTGGGTAACTAAGATCTCACATGCTATGGGGCAACTAAGGCCATGCACTACAACCACTGAGCCCTCTGTGCACTGGAGTCTATGCACCACAACAAGAGAGAAGCCTGTCTGCTGCAGGTGGAGAAGCCCATGCCGCAATAGATGCCACATGTTACAGCTAGGAGTTCACATGGCATAAGTAACATGGCATGCTGCAACTGAAGAACTGCATTCTGCATAAAGATCAAACACCACAGGTACTGCAGGCAAGACCTGCTGCAGCCAAATACATAAAAACAAACATTATGGCAATGGTATGGAAACAGACACATCAAGCAGTTAACAGAACTGAGAGCCCAAAAATAAACCCGTGCATGGACAGTCAATGAATGTTTGACAAGGAAGGCAAGAATACTCAGTGAGGCAAGCATGGTCTTTTCAGTAAATGCTGATAGGAAAATTGGATCTGTACGTGCAAAAGAATGAAACTAGATCCCTATCTTAGTACCACAGAAAAATAGACTCAAAATAGATCAAAGACATAAATGTATATAAGACCTGAAACCACAAACTCCTAGAAGAAAACATAGGGAAAGCTCCTGGATGTGGATATTGGCAATGAATTCTTGGGTATGACAGCTAAAGCACAAGCAACAAAATCAAAATAACAATGGGACCACATTAACATCCACTTAAAAAGCTCCTGTAGAACAGAAGAAATGGTACACAAAATGAAAAGACAGTGCACAGAATGCAGAAAAAGAACTTGCAAATCATCTATCTCATGAGGAGTTAATATCCAAAATATATAAGGAACACATACGACTCAATGGCTAATAATAATAATTAACTTTAACTCTCCAGGGAGAGAGAGTGCTGCCTACAGAGTCACAACAGATCCTGGGAGGGGAAAAGACCATCCCAGGCCCCCAGCACATCAGGAAATGTCATAGGGACTGGGGCAGCATCTTGGGAACTTATATGCCTGGGGCTGCACATCAACTGATCTCTCCAGACAAGAGGTCCCCCTCTCCTGGTTGTGGACTCCCCTCCTCCACAATGGACACCTGGTGGGAAGAGGTGAGGCCAGCGGGCAGAGCCTCTCACAGAGCCCAGTGCTGGGCAGACACGGCCATAAGCAGAGGGGAGCCCAGGGGATGGAGGAGAGGAGCCAGACAAAGGCAGGCAGGTGCACGATTATCTCTGACCTGGTTACATGCAGCAGCATGACCCCCAGCCCTGTGGGACCCTGTGTGCTTCACAGACCAGTGGACTCAGTCCCTGCTCAGCAGCCCCGTTTCTCTCAAACAGACAGGCTCCACATATCCTCACACTCTCTCTCTCACGCAGACATGCATCCTCACAAACACACACACACACACCTTCACACACATGTGCACACCCTCACACACACACACACCCCTGACACACTACATATACACACCTGAAGACAGAGCCTACAGGAGCACAGACACAGGAAACAGGGGGACCCAGGGGCAGTGCTCACACACCAGGCATGTGGAGTGTGTGGGAACAGATCAGAGTCCCCGCTGGGCTCAGTCATTAGATCTCCCACACACTGGAAGTCACTGGGACTCTAGAAGTTTCCTGAGAACAACGGACATAGTGGAGGGGCTCGGGGTGCCCCAGCTCGGTCCAGACCAAACCTCACTGCTCTGTAAAATCTGCTCCTACAGCTAGTAGGCCCCCACAGGAGAGGGACCAGTATTCACAGTATCCGTGGTTCCTTTATGGTCAAAAACACTGAGGCCAGGTTCCACAAGTCCAGACACCTTTCCCTTCACCAAGGCATCCTCTCCCTGCTGTGGACCCAGGATAGAGGGCAGCTCTTACCTTGACCACCCACCACGGTGCCGAGGAGGAGGACACAGAGTCCCCGCAGGGAGAGGCGTCTGCCCAGAGCCATC
This sequence comes from Nanger dama, assembly GCA_917880005.1. Classification (NCBI taxonomy): domain Eukaryota; kingdom Metazoa; phylum Chordata; class Mammalia; order Artiodactyla; family Bovidae; genus Nanger; species Nanger dama. Next base: position 70,738 of record CAKJTW010000366.1, on the reverse strand, counting down.
CTGACCCCACGTCCTCAAGGTCACAGTCCCAGCTGCAGGATCAGCCTGTGAGGAGGCGTCAGGGTGCCGACCGGGGTCTATATAGACAACCCCTTACACTCTCCCTCCTGAGAGCCAATAGCGACACCTTTCACCATTTCAGGCACTATCGGAGGCTGCATCAGCCCCTTTCTGCAGCTCAGACACCAATGAGCTTCTGAATCTTCCACATCTCCTTATATGAGCAACATGGTCCTTTGGCCTCCTGTTTCTGTGGTCCCTGAGAGCCCCATGACAGGGGTTGGCAGAGAAAATTTGCCTCAGAAAGCATGAGTGGTTTTTCTTCCCCGATCACACTGGCTGATCACTAGACTGTGAGATCTCACAGGGTCAGGGTGTGGAATGGTTGGCCCATGGAGAATATCTCTGGTGGAATCAAGCATTCATCTTCCCCTGGAATGAGTTCAGGGCCAAGTAGACAAGTACAAGAAGGTTTGAAATACGAGAGTAATTGTCAGGCCAGCAGAAACTGAAGACAGGTGCACAGGAATTCACAGGTGAGCTTGGACGAGTGAGATGGAAACCATCAGGTTGCAGGGATGAGATTGCTGGTTTTTCCTCCCTTCTCAGAACAATCTGGAGACAGGACCCTGGAGCACATGGGGGTCATAATAACACAAGACTTTGACAGAACCTAACATTTCCCATCAGGGATCTTTCTTAGCCTCTAAGACCACTCTGTCTGGCAGGCACATTTCACCTGGGGCCATACTCGCCTTCTGAAGAGTGAGAGGGGATGCGGGTCTTCTGTGCTTCCAGACCCAACCCTTCCCCTCTGTGCAGCCACCAGAAGCAGCAGGCCTGTCCAACACATGAGGGTATCACCTTCTACATGGATGCTGCTTGTCTAACAGCATCATATTCCACGTCATAAGTGTGCAGTTTATAAAATTCAAACAAGGTGACAGAGCTGGGAGTGACAAATTCCTGGAAACTAGAGTCATAGGTTTTATTTTATTGAGCTCCATGTCACTGCAGATGGTGACCACAGCCTTCAAATTAAAGGGATTCTTGCTCCTAGGAAAGAAAGCTTTGGCAAACCTAGACAGCATGTTAAAGAGTAGAGACATCACTTTGCCAACAACAGTCCATACAGTCAAAGCTATGGTTTTTCCAGTAGTCATGTATGGATGTGAGAGTTGGATAAAGAAGTCTGAGGGCTGAAGAACTGATGCTTTTAAATTGTGGTGCTGGAGAAGACTCTTGAGAGTCTCTTAGACTGCAAGGAGGACAAACCAGTCAATCTTAAAGGAAATCAACCCTGAATATTCATTAGAAGGGCTAAAGCTGAAACTGAAACTCCAATACTTTGGCCACTTGATATGAAGAACCTGCGCATTGGAAAAGACCCTGATATTGGGAAATACTGAGGGCAGAGAAGAGAGAGGTGACAGAAGACGAGATGGTTCGATAGTATCACCAAGTCAATGGACATAAGTTTGAGCAAACTCCAGGAGCTAGTGAAGGGCAGAGAAGCCTTAGTTGCTGCAGTCCATGGGTTTACAGAGTCAGACATGACTTAAGCAACTGAGTAGCAACTATAGCAGAAGAGTCAAGTAAGATTTAAGTGCTTTTATGTTTCTAAAGATCACAATAATATTATTTTCATATTTAAACATCTTAGAATAGTCCATTGATGAAGACAACAGAGTCATTGAACTATAAAGAAACTAATTAAAATAGAAATGTCAATAGACGCTAAAGAAATAGATCAACCCTGAATATACATTGGAAGGACCGATGTGGAAGCTGAAGCTCCAATACTTTGGCCTCCTGACGTGAAGAGCCGACTTATTGGAAAAATCCCTGATGCTGGGAAAGCTTGAGGGCAAGAGGAGAAGGGGCTGGCAGGTGAGATCATTAGATAACCTCATCGACTCAGTGGACATGAGCTTGAGCAAACTCCAGGAGATAGTGAAGGGCAGGGAAGACTGCTGTACTGCAGTTCACGGGGTTACAAAGCTAGGCATGGCTTAGTGATTGGACAACAACAAAGAAATAGATTAAGGAGATTGGATGATGGATTGATGATGATGATGGCAGTGGTGGATTAGTAGATTAATACGTAGATATAGAGAAACAGTAGGTATATATAAGGGGCTTGTTAGACATGCTATATCCCTTTTCCTTATTGCATTTCAAATAGTCCACAAATGAGGTTTCAGGGAGAGAGAGATTGCTGCTACAGGAAATAAGGAGAAGGTAAGAGTCATGGCTTAATTTTAGCCCTCCAAGATGGGATTCTGGAATCCCAAGAAGAAAATATATAATTTAGAATGATGAACTTCTCATTTTTCCCCATTGTATATTGAAAGTTTTGTTTGATAAGATTTTGAACATAATTGTATTATAAACCATAACTAAAGAAACTGCAAAATGTAACCTATGGGAGCAGCTCCCCGACAGAATGGGAAGTAGAAAGCCTCCTGCTAGAGGGTGGCTGAAGGCAGGGGGCAAAGAAGAGGCTAGTGAATCAGAGAAGAGAAAGGATTCATGCTGTCTCCAGCCATCAGTGACCCCACCTCCTCCGTTCTGCATTTGAGAGGAATGGTGGTGACAAGAATGGGAGCCCAGGTGGGTGGTGGGGACAGAGCCAAGCGGAAGGGGCTGATGTCCACTGTGGCCATTGCTGCCTTGTTCCATTTCCACTGAGCAGAGAAGCTCCCAGATGGTCCCCAGAGTGCAGTGCTGGGATGAGTAGAGAGACTGAGAAAGGTCCTAAAGGGATATAAGACACTGACAAAATTCAAGGTCACTAACGTGCTACCCCCACAATCCTCACACGCTCTGAGGCTCAAGATTCCCATGATGCACTCCTGAAGCCCACATAAGCCCACCCTGAGGCCTGCTCACCCTGACTCTCGTCACTTCAGCACACATGTGGAAATGACCCATCTGTGACACACACTCCAGAGTCCCCAGCAAAGCCCAAGACAATTTCACACCCACCCCTTCCCACACCGTAAGGTTTCAGTGGGGGCAAACACGGAGGACAGCTGCAGGCCAGTCCACAGCCCTGCCCCATTCCCACTGAAGGACTCTTCAACCCAGTCAGCAGACACAACTTCTCTGTCATGCCTTGTCTGTGCTTCATCCTTGAGCCTCAGGTAAACAAAAGGGAGAAAAGACAACTGAACATATGCATTTCCCCTTTCAGTTCAGTTCAGTTCAGTTACTCAGTTGGGTCTGACTCTTTGCCACCCCATAGACTGTAGCACGCTAGGCTCCCCCTGTCCATCACCAACTCCCAGAGCCTGCCCAAACTCATGTGCATCGAGTCAGTGATGCTATCCAACCACCTCATCCTCTGTCGTCCCCTTCTCCTCCTGTCTTCAATCTTTTCCAGCACTGAGGTCTTTTCCAATGAGTCAGTTCTTAGCATCAGGTGGCCAAAGTATTGGAGCTTCAGCTTCAGCACCAGTCTTTCCAATGAATATTCAGGATTGACTAGTTTGATCTCCTTGCAATCAAAGGGACTCAAGAGTCTTCAACACCACAGTTCAAAAGCATCAATTTTTTGGCACTCAGCTTTCTTTATGGTCCTGTTTTATGGTCCATCCATGACTACGGAAAAACCATAGCTTTGACTAGATGGACCTTTGTTGACAAAGTAATGTCTCTGCTTTTTAATATGCTGTCTAGGTTGGTCATAACTTTCTTTCCAATGAGTAAGCGTCTTTTAATTTCATGGCTGCAGTCACCATCTGCAGTGATTTTGGAGCCCAAAACAATAAAGTCTGACACTGTTTCCACTGTTTCCCCATCTATTTCCCATGAAGTAATGGGACAGGATGCCATGGTCTTCGTTTTCTGAATGTTGAGCTTTAAGCCAACTTTTTCACTCTCCTCTTCTACTTCCATCAAGAGGCTTTTTCGTTCCTCTTCACTTTCTGCCATAAGGGTGGTGTCATCTGCATATCTAAGGTTTTTGATATTTCTCCCCGGCAACCTTGATTCCAGCTTGTGCTTCAACCAGCCCAGCATTTCTCACGATGTACTCTGCATATAAGTTAAATAAGCAAAGTGACAACATACTGCCTTGATGACCTCCTTTCCCAATTTGGAACAAGTTCTTTGTTCCATGTCCCGTTCTAACTATTGCTTCTTGACCTGAATACAGATTTTTCAGGAGGCAGGTAAGGTGGTCTGTTGTTCCCATCTCTTTAAGAATTTTCCACAGTTTGTTGTGATCCACACAGTCAAAAGATTTGGCATAGTAAATGAGGCAGAAATAGATGTTTTTCTGGAATTCTCTTGCTTTTTCTATGTACCAGCGAATTTGGGCAATTTGATCTCTAGTTCCTCTGCCTTTCCTAAACCCAGCTTGAACATATGAAAGTTTACAGTTCATGTACTGTCGAAGCCTGGCTTGAAGAATTTTGAGCATTACTTTACTAGCGTGTGAGACAAGTACAATTGTGTGGTAGTTTGAGCATTCTTTGGCATTGCCTTTCTTTGGGATTAGAATGAAAACTGAACTTTTCCAGTCCAGTGACCACTGCCGAGTTTTCCAAATTTGCCGTTATATTGAGTGCAGCACTTTCACAGGATCATCTTTTAGGACTTGAAATAGTTCAGCTGGAACTTCATCACCTCCACTAGCTTTGTTCATAGTGATGCTTCCTAAGGCACACTTCACTTGGGACTCCAGGATGTCTGGCTCTAGGTGAGTGATCACACCACTGTGGTTATCTGGGTCATTAAGTTCTTTTTCTATAGCTCTTCCATGTATTCTTGCCACATTTTCTTAACATTCTTAATATCTTCTGCTTCAGTTACGTCCATACCATTTCTGCCCTTTACTGTGCTCATCATTGCACAAAATGTTCCTTTGGTATCTCTACTTTTCTTGGAGAGATCTCTAGTCTTTCCCTTGGAGAAGGGAAAGCTACCCACTCCAGTATTCTGGCCTGAGAATTCCATGGACTGTATAGCCCATGAGGTAGCAAAGAGTTGGACATGACTGAGAAACTTTCTCCCTCTAAATATGCTAATAGTTATCCATTATTTATATAAGAATAGGGTTTCCAAGATGGCTCAATCAGTAGAAAATCCACCTGCAATGCAGGAGACCTTGGTTTTATTTGTGGGTTGGGAAGATCCCCTGGAGAGGGGCATGGCAACCCACTCCAGTATTCTTTTAATTTTAATATAAATTTATTTATTTTAATTGGACATTAATTACTTTATAATATTGTATTGGTTTGCCATAATCAACATGAATCTGCCACAGGTGTACACGGGTTCCCCATCCTGAACCCCCTCCCTCCTCCCCTCCCTTCCCATCCCTCTGGAGAATCTCTATGGACAGAGGAGCCTGGTCAGCTACAGGCCATAGGGGCCGCAATGAGTCAGACACAACTGAGTGACTAGCACGCATACAAGAATCGCTCACTTTTCATTTGGTCCTCTCACTCCCTGGCCCCGTGACTGCACTTGAGCCCTATTTCCTTCTATATCTGGACCTTTAATGTATTAATGACAAAAACTGATCCTAAATATCAGAACTAGAATTTAAACTCAGGTGCTGGAATAGGACCAGGATCTGCTGATTCACTTAGAATTGATTCTCTATTCCCTCTGGGCCCAGAGTCGTCATTCCTTAACCAGTTATGGACTCTACACCATCACCAGAAACCACTGGCCAGACACCTAGAACACAGGACGCACCTCCTGGGGTCCAGTATCCCTCCCACAGGATGACAGAGGGATTTGTTTAGTGAACCAGGTACACATGGTCTCACCTCAGGATGGAGCTCTCACAGGTAAGACTCTCTTAAAGGCTCCAGACCCTGTTATAGGGAAGGGTGGGCTGGAAAGTAAGGCAAAAGTATTAGTCTCTCAGTTGTGTCTAACTCTTTGCAACCCCATGGACTGTAGCTGCCAGGTTGCCCTGTCCATGGAATTCTCCAGGCAAGAATACTGGAGTATTTCTCCGCAGGGGATCTTCCCCAAACATGGGGGAGTTAACAGGGCTGTCATGTGGTGCCCACAACTCCCTGTACCTACCCCAGAGCTGGAGGTGCAGGGTCAGCAAGGACCAACACACCCTCAGATGAAGGTGCATGTTCTCTGTCACATAAGGAAATATCAGTGTCCAATCTCATCAAAGATTTGAAGAAAGAAAGTTTTAGGGAGGACTGCAACCAGCTGTGTCCACAATGAACTTGAGAGAGTGCAGTGCAAGCGTCAGGAGAACAGACTCAGGAGTCAGTCTACCCTGTCCTGATTCCCGCAGTTCAGCCACTTACCATGCATGCGACCTTGAAGAGGTTCTTGCATTCTCTCTGTGTAGTGGTTTCCTCTACAAATGGAGGGTTTTGTTTGGGCCTAGATGACAGAATTTCAGTGAGGGTTAAATGAGTTGGCATTAGTAGTGATATTATAACCACTAGTTAGCAGTAGGACACAGTAGTGGTACAGAAACATTATTAGGGCATCTTTCTCTTCCCCTTCCTGGAAATCACAGGCACTCTAGAACAGAAACTCAATTCTGTTACCTGGAGCCTGGGCTTCCTGATAGCTCAGTGGTAAAGAATCCACCTGAAATGCAGGAGAACCTGGTTTGATCCTTGGGTTGGGAAGATCCCCTGGAGAAGGGAAAGGCTACCCCCTCCAGTAATCTGGCTTAGAGAATTCCATGGACTGTATAGTTCAAGCGGTCGCAAAGAGTTGGACATGACTGGAGCAACTTTCACTTTCACTTTTCACCTAGAGCCTTGACTGGAGCTGTCAGAAATCTCCCAGAAACCACATATTGTGATGGTAATTGGTGCCAATCAGAGTTGTGAGTCTTCCACACTTCACCCCTTCTCTCTCTGCCCCATTCTACTGCTCATATGAATTGAATTGTTTCCTTGCTAATTTTACTTTATAGGCTGGAATCTACTTGGTAAAAGTCTATGTCTAATTCACCTCTGTATCCCCAATACCTGTTAATTGAAAATGTCAAACTATGTCTAATGAATAAATGAATGAAAGAATGCATGAATGGTACTCTGATAGATGTTTTACACAAATCATTCCTATCAAAAAGAACTGTTTTTCTTTGAAACATAATTCAACTTGTTGTGCTAACTTAACACAGTGCAAGTTGCATCCTTTGTTGTAAAGGTATTTCAAAACTATTAAAAGATATGAGCTATGCGTGGCTCACAACAACACCTTTCTGCAGTGAATGCAGTAAATTCCAATATCCAGAAAGGAACACAGCCCATTTCCAGAGCAGGGCTGAGATAGCCAGTTTCAAAAATGTATAGATGCTGTAAGTTTCCTTGTATCTGAAGATACAGAAGAAAAACCACAGCTTACTGACAGTGAAGACCATGAAGTCTTGAGCTCTGATCTTAATCAGATATGACGGGGTGGGCAGGATGTTGATATGTTTATCATTCGGCACGTTTTCAATGAAGGCAACATACGACTGTAACAGGAAGGAAATGTTGTTATAAAAAGGTTCAACAGATTCTATAGTGAATTAGAATTGCTGAAGTAAAGAACAAAAAGAATTCCCTTCTTTCACTTAGCTAACTGCTTGATTGGCCTTGTGGAATGTAAAACAATTCAGCACATTACAGCAGCATTATAATATAGTATTATTATTCCCAAATTACACATGAGAAAATGGAGGTTTAAGAGGCTAAATTCATCTGTTTCTTGAGGTAGGTAATAATTAAACATCCTTGCACAAGTGGCGTTTCCTCAGGACCAATCAGAGTGACCAGAATACAAAATAGTTTTGACTTAAAATTTATCTATACAACATTATGGAATTGGCAGGTGGTCCAGTGGTTAGGACCCCATACTTTTACTGCTGAGGGTCTGGGTTGACACACCCAAGCACTGGATACTCACCTCATCATCTGTGTTTCTTACATGGATATTACAAAGTTTAGTAAAGGCTCCTTTATCAATCACCACTTAATCACAAGGGCATGAAGGAAGGCGCAAGGTCATGAGCTGGCTGAGGCCCAGCCCATCATTCTTGTTCAGCACTTTGCAGTCTATGATCAGCAACATCTAACAAAGTGCTTGGCACTGAATTGGCCTCATTCATTTCTCCACAGGCCCAGCTTCTGGTGTCCAGAAACCAGAACAGATCAAAGCTACTAAATCAAAGACAGGCTGAGTCCATATGGAGAGCATGCAGACCAAGGATGCTGCCCCACTGCCAGTGGAGAGTAAGAAACTCCTTGTCCCAGACACCATCTTGGGAGGAGAAACAGTGAAGATATCTGTTGAAAAACCAATTTTGGCAGGGAACCTAGAATCAGCGAGATAACTATTACTGAATTAAGTTGGAGGCCACATTCTAAATGAGAGAGTCTGTTAATCTTATTGAAAATTTTAATTATACAAATAGTCCTCATAGGTGAGCAAGATTAAATCAATTATAAAAGACAGAAAATACTGCATTTGTGTCTATGTAAATTCCGAAGGACACATCTTCAAGTCCACTACAAATAGATGCTTCTAAATCTTCATATGTTTTAAAATGCACAGAGCTGTCACCTCTGTGAAGCTCTTTCTGATCATTCTAGCTCAAAATTACTGCTGTGTCTATTTAGTTTATAAAAACTTGCTTACTATCTCCACAGTGGGAACTTCCTGAGAGCAAGTACTGTGTCTTATTCTTCAATGCCTCTTTAAGGCCAAATAAACTCACATTGTAACAGCTTAAGAAATATTGGATAATTAAAGAAACGAATGCAAGAACAAAGGCTGAAAATAACCCTGCAGCTAGTGAAAACTGTGGGAGAAGACAGAGACCGTGGAGACACAGATGTGACTAATCCCACTCAGCACAGACTGAAGTGGAGGAAGGAGTCAGAGACACACCAGATGAAGCAATTAAATAGACAATGCCTTCAAATCCCACTCGGGGGTGGACCAGATCACGTTCAGTCTCGGCACAAAGCTGAACCTCAGAAGCTTCTCCAAGGTGAGAAAAGACTGACAGCACCGCTAGCAGGAGTTCCACTGAAGGGTGGGGGTAGACAGTGATGCTCACCAAATGACTGTATTTCCGGTCCTCAGTGGTGCATTCTGGACAATGAAACGCGGGTGGTGTCTCCTGTGTCACTTCCGAGTGGGAGGCATGAAAAGCCCAAGTGTGACTCCACTCTCTCTCTTCCCTGCCCCAGAAGCTGTGTGTTCCAGAGGGTGCAGTTGCAAGAGCCTCACTGACCACAGACATCTGTAGCTTGTGATGAATGTGTGTGCGCGTGTGTGTATATATATGTGTGTGTGTATGTGTGAGATTTGGGGATCACTTGTTCCATCAGCAGAGCAGAGTCTCTTCTGACGGATACAAAGAAGAAAGAAGACTTGAAAGGAAGACAGATTCTGTCACATGAAGCAGGCAGTTTCTCGGATCTCCTCTTCCTTCTGTGCGTTCATCCCAAGCTGCTCACTCAGGTCTCACCTTGCTTCCCTGTTGGGCTTGGCTGGTTCCCAGGCGCCATGTCTGCCTGACCAGCCACTAGATCTAAGTCCTGTTTAAGAGCACCCACCCCCTGCTGCCTCTCCTTTTCCCTTTACACCGGTCAGCACTGACAGTCAGGCTCCCATTTTCTCAGTCTGACCCTTAGCATCTTGACCTTCATTTTTAAATAGTTCTCTTTTCCTCTGAGTTAGTTAATTTTTGATCTTATTCTTACCCTTCCACCAATACTGTACTAATGAAAAGGCAGCATGTGCTTTCGAAACCTCTTCAATTTCTACTTGATTTCCAGAACAAATATGATTCCTGGATTTTATGCTCATGCACTAAATTAATTAACTTCTTCACCTTTGGGTAAAAATAATCTTACTGAATTGCTTCTTTTCCTCAACCCAAGAAAATGGCTCACTGAAAACCTATGTGCTTGTGAGCACAGTGCTAGGGAGCCCTTCCCTGCCTCCAGGCCTTGGAGGAGCTGGTGCAACGAGAGGCCTGGAAGGTGAAGCCTCATTAGCCTCATGATTAATCCACCTCGGCTCACAGTTGATGTACCAACTCCTGAGCTATTCAGTTCCTGTGTGTGGTCACTCTTCAACCCAAGGTTAGTGCCACTGGGGTGGTACTCAGGATTCAAAGGCTGAACTCTATGAACTGATGCTTTATTCCACATGGAGCTTTGGTGCAGCTGAGTCCAGCCTGCAGACCAGGCTAAGAACACTGGAAACACAGCACAATGCATTCCTCCTTTAACATCTAAAAGTCTATGAACGGATTCTCTTTTCCTTCCCCATCTGGGCATGGTCACCAAGGCCTCTGCTGGGACCCAGATTTGGAGTGAGGCCTGTACTTGTGTATAAGCTCTGCATTTCCAGTCTCTGTAACTTAACAGATGCTCAACTAATGTTTATTGAATGACTGAATGGCACTCTGCCAGACATTTAAGAGAAATTATCACAAATATAAAGAACTGTTTTTGAAGACATCATTTAGCTAACTGATATTTTTGTTTTAAAGGCAAATGTTTTCAGCAATTACCAAGGCAAAATCTGATTTTCAAGAAGGAGCTTATCATCAACAGACATGTCACAACAAACGGTGTAAATCTCTTTCTCTAAGGATACACAAGACAAACCACAGTGTACTAACATGTGGCTTCTTATTAAGTCTTGATCAGAACCAACAGAGGAGAAACGCTATTCGTATGATTTATCATTTGGCAGTTTTTCAATGCAACCACACAAGAATATCACAGGAAGAAGACTTTCCATTTTAAAAAGTACAGCTGCACTGTCTGTCTGATATAAGGAAGGATATGACCTGCAGAAGGAGTTCTTTGGCTTAAAAAAAAAACACACACACACACACACACACCACAAACAGACTAATTAGTCTTTCATGTTGTGTAAGGAAAGTCCTCTCGTGCTGATCTAGAAGGATGCTTTAAGAGACCAGGACAGCTCAACTGTTTTGCACAACAGTTAGAACTGTGAACTGATTATTTTGGATAATGTCACACTTTGATTCTCTTCTCTTTACTTTTGTGAATCTACTGTAGGTTTTTACATTTTTGTTGGCATGGGGATCACATGAAACATCTTATAGATACAACTGGTGGCTCAAAGGTGAAGAGTCTGCATGCAATGCAGGAGACCCATATTTGATCCCTGGTGGGAAGAGCCCCCTGGAGAAGGAGATGGAAACCCACTCCAGTATTCTTGCCTAGAGAATTCATGGACAGAGGAGCCTGGCAGGCTACAGTCCATGAGGTCAAAAAGTTGGATACGACTGAGCAAGAAAAACGCACATAGACACAGTCTATATAAGACTCATCTGATAACAAATTAATTTCGGTCACACATTAAAGCTCTACATTTTTATCCCCTCCTGTACTTTCTGTATTTGATGTCAGAATTTACCTTCCTCTCTTTATATTGTATATCCAATAACAAAATATTTTCCTCTATAGTTATTTTAATATTTCCTTTAGACTAGAGTTAATTGGTTAGCACACTACCATATTACAGTGTTAGAGTATTCTGAATTGGATTACATATTCAGGTTTACAAGTTTGTTGTATATTTCCACTTCTTTCATATAATAATTAACATCCTTCGTTTAGCTTGAAAACCTCCCCTCAGCAATCTTTCAAGCAAACCTGTGTTGGTGAGCTCCCTCACCTGTTGTTTGTTTGGGAACGTCTTTATCTCATCTTCATTTCTGAAAGACAACCTTCCTGAAAAAAGCATTCCTGGCTGGCAGGCTTACTTTCATCAGTTTGAATATATCATCCCTTTCTCTCTTGGCTTGACAGCTTTCTCCTCAAAAGTCCACTGATATTCTTAAAGGAATTTCTCTTCTGTGAGCATTTGCTTTTCTCCTGATGCTTCTAAAATTCCCTCACTGTGTATTGGAGATGATAATTTTGAATGAACTCCAAGGGATGACCTGTTAGCTACATGAACTTGGATGTTTATATCTCATCAGATGTGGAACTTCTGGTATTATCCCTTTAAGTACAGTCTCTGTCCCATTCTCCCTCTCTTCTGCTTCTGGGACTCCAATAATGTGCGGGTTGTTCCTGTGAATGGTATCTCATTGTTCACACAGGTTCTTTCACACTTTTTTGTTCTTTTTTGTCCTTGGTCCCCTGGCTGGGTAATTCAATTGTCTTGTCTTCAGCCTTACATAATCTTCTGCTGTTGCTGATGCTCTCTGTAGCATTTTTCGTTTTGCTGCATTTCATTTACTGTAATCTTAAGCAACAGAAGTTTTGTTTGGTTAATTTGTCTGTTTGGTTCCTTTTTTTTTTTTTCCCCCCTTTGCCTCACTGCACAGCTTGAGGGATATCATTTCCTGACCAGGATTGAATCCAGCCATAGTAGTAATGCATAGAATCCCAACCACTAAGCCATCAGTAAACTCCCTGTTTGCTTCCTTTTTATGATTTCTATCTCTGTTAAAAAAAAAAAGCTGAATTTATTCTGTGGAGCAACTCAGCTTGTGCACAACAAACACTGAACCCACGCTCTTGGACCCTGCAGTCACAAATATGAGCCACATTCTGCAACACTGAAACCTGCTTGTCTGGAACCTGTGCTTCACAACAAGAGAAGCCACTGCATAGTGAAGCCACGAGGAAGAGTAGCCCCTGCTTGCCACAACTAGAGAATGCCGGTGGCAGCAACAAAGACCGAGGGCAACCAAAAATTAAAAACACTGACAAAGATGATAATAAATACAAAAAAATCTTATTTTGCTCACATATTCTCTTCCTGAATTTGTTTAATAGTGTATTTGTGTTTTCTTGGAGTTCACTGAACTTCTGCTGGATATAGTTTATTTCTTTCATCAAATGTAATTTACTTCATCTCTTCTCAATGGTGGACGGCCATGTGAGCTGCACTGGGAGAAGTCCTGGGCATCTTCCCATCCCCAAGCACAGCCTAGAACTATGAGGACTGAAGGCATGACTGTAGATCAGAGCTCTGGATCATGTATCAACCAAGTAACTGGGTGGGTTCAGCTCATACCCAGGCCACCCCTCTCAGGTCTTATGTTAGGTCAGCAACTTCTCCACATGTCCACAATGGAATGGGGGTGACTAAATGTAATCTTGACTTAGGCACTTCTACATGACAGCTCTCTCTATCCTCAAGAGTCACAGCAGGATCATGTAGCCAGATTAAAGCAAGCTTGAAACAGTATGTTTTCAGAGAAGCCCACTAGTCTGAAATTCTTCCTTTAAGAGTTTAGTCATATCAGACCCCTCCATCCACATCTTTGAAACAAGCAGACAAAGGTTCCTGATCATTCTGTCTACATCCCTTCTAGATCCCATCTGGTTAGGTCTTTCTTGCTCTCTTGTCTGCATCCCATACCCTGGATGCAGGATATGGATGAGCACCAATATATCCTCCATCAGCTTGAAGAGATATGTAAGCTGATATAATTCACTTACAAGGAGAGATAACTGGAGAGACAAGAAATAGCAACATCCTGAAGAAATAGTAGGAAGTGATGGAGAGGAAAGAATGGATTGATAAGGAGTTGATAACCAACTAGACATGGGAGAAGAGCAAGGAGGAGTCTGTATCAGCTTGAGGAATAAACAGGTAAAGTAACCTAGGGAATGACAGATGAAAAAGGAAGAAATAGTTGTGCTGAGTTACATTTTGAACTGGCCTGTGAAAATTTATTCAGGATAAGGAAAGCTGTATCCATTCTCTCCCACCAGCCAACTTCCCTCTTTGAAACTCACACCCAACTATGGTGCCCAAGAACAGGTTAAAAGCAGGTGATGTGACATCTCAGGAAAGACAGGATTAGTTTTTTCCCACTAGTTTGTGAAATGAAAATATTTCCTGCCGTATCAATAAACAAGAAATGTCACAGCAATCAGTGATTTCTGGCTTCCAAATGTAAGTGAGGGCTCCCAAAACTTTGATCCTGGGGATGCTGCCACCCTCCATGGTGATTGCTGAGGAGCTGGGGAATGCAAGAAACAGCCATCTGTGCTCCTTGAGGTGAACAGGGAAACAAGTTTGGCCCCAGGTAGCTGAGCTGCATATGGAAGGGAGGAATCTAGTGAGTCCAAAGGCTTGCATCTTCCCACACATAGAGTGCTAAATTCCCTAACTTGGTACCCGATCTTTGATGTTCAGCCTGCCTGCTCCCTTTGTTGCAAACTCATGTGCAGCCTGACTTGCCCTCCTGCCTTTTGGAGCAGTTTACTCAGAGTTACTGAGATGCTGTCTCCAGGGCCTGGAGTCCTAAACATTCCCACCAAATAAAATAACACTACTTTCAGGTTCTGACTATAGTTTTTGGTTGAGAAGTTCATCTTGCTAAGAAGGAGGGTATGAATGTGAACCAAGTTTAGACTCTTTTTCTAAGTAAGAGTGACTTGGAGCATTTTTGATCCTGGGCAAAGTCATGGCCTCATTAGCCTTTGAAGGAGGTGAGAAAACAGGGCAGTACACTCATCATGTATTTACTTTTAGGAAAATGGTGTTTGAGGATCAATCATCTAAAAGCATCTGACATGGAACTTGGTAAATTACCAACAAAGCAAAAAAGTTACTTTATTCAGAATATTTCATTTTGAGCAATTTACAATTACAGGTCAGCATTACTGTATTGAAATATAGGCAATTAGAATATCTGAGGCTTCATCTCATATTTAATACAACATCACCAGAAAGTCACTGTGGATGTTCCCCAGACACTGAGTTCAACATCATCGTACTCAGGCTCCCCTTTCCTCCCATGGAGCAGCCAGGGGCTCTCTTCTCCTTCCCCAGGACTAGCTTCTTCTCTAGAAACATTCAGAGAAGAGCCTGAAAAAGGAAAGAGAAGTTTGATGAGAACTGAGACAAGGGGACCAAACAATGTGGTGGAAGCAAGTTAAGCATGTGGTGATGACGAAGCATCCCTGGGACCTAGGTGTGGGCAGGAGGCTCAGGCTATTTCATATCAGTTACAGTGAGGATGGACCCAGGCTGGTCCATGTGGTCTCTGGGGCCTCAGTTCATGGGGGAAACCCTGCATCACAGGAAACCTGTGCTCACACAGGAGCTCTGGGAAGACCTGCCTCCAGGCTACACAATCAGCAAGGAGATGCCCAGGAATGGTAAGAATCATAACAATGAATTTAAATGCTCTCCTCTCACAACAGACAGATGTGAAATCACAATGAGAGAGAGAGTGGAGAAAGGAAAACCTGAGTTCCTCAATCACAAACCAGCTCTGCTCTTAGTTGACTTGACTCCTGTTCCCAAATGTCCACAAATGCTATCACAAGTGTGGCCACAGAGGCCCCTCCCCAGGGACTGCATGGGCCCTCAGATGGAAAAATATTCTTTCCAGAGAGTGAGTATCTTTTCTCAGCTACTGAACCGTCTGGAGTAATTAGACTTTCAGTTCAGTTCAGTCGCTCAGTCGTGTGCAACTCTTTGTGACCCCATGAATTGCAGCACGCCAGGCCTCCCTGTCCATCACCAACTACCGGAGGTCACTGAAACTCATGTCCATCGAGTCAGTGATGCCATCCAGCCATCTCATCCTCTGTCGTTCCCTTCTCCTCCTGCCCCCAGTCCGTCCCAGCATCAGAGCCTTTTCCAATGAGTCAGTTCTTCGTGTGAAGTGGCCAAAGCATTGGGGTTTCAGCTTTCGCATCATTCCTTCCAATGAACATCCAGGACTGATCTCCTTCAGAATGGACTGGTTGGATCTCCTTGCAGTCCAAGGGACTCTCAAGAGTCTTCTCCAACACCACAGTTCAAAAGCATCAATTCTTTGGCGCTCATCTTTCTTCACAGTCCAACTCTCACATCCATACGACTACTGGAAAAACCATAGCCTTGACTAGACGGACCTTTGTTAGAAAAGTAATGTCTCCACTTTTCAATATGCTATCTAGGTTGGTCATAACTTTCCCTTCCAAGGAGTAAGCGTCTTTTAATTTCATGGCTGCATTCACTATCTGCAGTGATTTGGGAACCAGAAAAAATAAAGCCTGACACTGTTTCCACTGTTTTCCCATCTATTTCCCATGAAGTGATGGGACCAGTTGACAGGATCTTCGTTTACTGAATGTTGAGCTTTAAGCCAATGTTTTCACTCTCCTCTTCCACTTTCATCAAGAGGCTTTTTAGTTCCTCTTCACTGTCTGCCATAAGGGTGGTGTTCTGCATTTCTGAGGTTATTGATATTTCTCCCGGCAATCTTGATTCCAGCTTGTGCTTCAGCCAGCCCAGCATTTCTCATGATGTACTCTGCATATAAGTTCAACAAGCAGGGTGACAATATACAGCCTTGACATACTCCTTTTCCTATTTGGAATCAGTCTGTTGTTCCATGTCCATTTCTAACCTTGGCTTCCCTGATCTGCATATAGGTTTCTCAAGAGGCAGGTCAGGTGGTATAGTAGTCACATCTCTTCCAGAATTTTCCACAGTTTATTGTGATCCACACAGTTGACTTTAGCTGACTGTGGACTCAAACTCTGAGTCCATGAACTGCCTAATCATCTTTATCTTAAGGCCATCATGTATAATTTATGCTTTTGAACTGTGGTGTTGGAGAAGCCCCTTGAGAGTCCCTTGGATTGCAAGGAGATCCAACCAGCCCATCCTGAAGGAAATCAGTCCTGAATACTCATTGGAAGGACTGATGCCGAAGCTGAAACTCCAGTACTTTGACCACTTCATGCGAAGAGCTGACTCATTGGGAAAGACCCTGATGCTGGGAAAGATTGAAGGCAGGAGGAGAAGCGGACGACAGAGGATGAGATGGCTGGATGGCATCACTGACTCAATGGACATGCATGTGAGTAAACTCTGGTAGTTGGTGATGGACAGGGAGGCCTGGCATGCTGCAGTCCATGGAGTCGCAAAGAGTCGGACACGACTGAGGGACTGAACTGGCTGACCGTATATCATAGATTTGTACATGTTAGTGCTGACATATAAACAGAGCTCATCTTAAATTATCAGAATGCCTCAAAATTCAACACTGCAGTACATTTTTAAAAATCTCTAGCTACCTTTCATGTATAAGACAGCACAGAAGTGTTATCAAATATTTGTTCTACTTTTGGATTTTGTAAATATGCTCAATTAATCTATAAGTTTATTTTTCTTTTGGTCACTACAATGCTTGTGGGATCTTTGTTGCTTGACCAGTGATTGAACTCAGTTCCTAGCAGGGAAAGCACAGAGTCCTAACCACTGGATTGTCAGGCAATGCCCTAATCTGTAAATTCTAATGCAAGCATATTGCATATAAAGTGAAAATTGATGTTTCAGTATAGATACAGAATTGCCAAAATAGAGTGATTCCTCACAGCCAAGGAGTGTGACAGCATTAAAGACAGCATATGGTTGAGAAGTGAAGTGACACTAAGTAGTGTCCAACTCTTTGTGACCCCATGGACTACAGCCCACCAGGCTCCGCTGTCCATGGGATTCTCCAGGCAAGAATACTGGAGTGGGTGGCCATTTCCTTCTCCAGGAGATCTTCTCATCCAGTGATCAAACCCAGGTCTCCTGCACTCCAGGCAGATTCTTTACCATCTGAGTCATCAAATGCATATGATTACCAAATTTTAAACTCTAGAGAGGCTGGGCATTGAAGAGCTCAAATAAACCCTTTCCAGGACAGAAAGAAAAGATTGCAAGAGATCAGCTAACCCTACTCACGGGTCTGAGAGGACCTCATCCCATCTTCCCTTCTCTGGGAGTGCTTCCTCTTCGCTCACCCGAGAGGCAGGAGGAGCCCCGGGCACTGGTACCTCTTCAGCATCATCGTAATCCTCACCAGGGGCATCAGTCCTCTGACCTGGGGCTTCTGAGGGCAGAGCAGGGGTCAGATGAAACCACAGGAAGTGGGTGGGTCTGGAAAATACCTAAGATCCCTTCTCATCCAGAGTTTCTCAGCCGATAAATAGAGTCTGCTGCTGCTGCTAAGTCGCTTCAGTCGTGTCCGACTCTGTGACCCCATAGACAGCAGCCCACCAGGCTTCCCCCCGTCCCTGGGAAAACACTTTGTTTCAAAAGATTTTTTTCTCTAAGACCATGTTTCAGTTTGAAGTGTCCATAAGCCAAAACATGATTTTACAGATCTTTCTCAAGGAACTCTTATACAATTGAGCATTACTAAAGTATTTTGACAAATTGTGCTTTCCAGATGTTATTTTTAAAAACATTGTGTGCCTGTTGTGATTCTGGACACAGAGAGCCAAGCCCCAATGTGAGACATCACACAAGCCCAGAGAAAGGAAGGACGGAACCCGTCTGGACAAAGGGATGCCTCTGGTCCATCGAAGGCAGACTGCTCCCCTTTCATCTTGTCTCTATGAGGGAAACTCTCCTCCCCAGAGCCCAGCTGAGGCGGGTCCGCCTGTATTACCTGGAGCGGACCTGGAGTCATTGTCCTCACCATCAGACAGGAAGTCTAAAGTAGAGAAAACATGACACAACACACAGAATGACCCTCCCCACATCCACAGGACCTGTGTTAAGGCTGGGAAGGGACAGACCTGGCTCCTGCAGTGTAGGTTGGGAGCTCTCGGGGCTATGAGAGGCCATCCTACCACATTGGAGGAGCCGCCTCTGTGAGCCTGGGGCATGCATAGGGTCTGAAGACGCTGAGAAGACCCACACAGCCAGTGGGTGGTAACAACCCTAGGTACCAGGAGGGCAGGCAGAGACACCCACCTGGGCTGCCCAGAAGAACCTCCTTCTGAGTCACAAGGTAATCGAGCTCCTCATACACGGCTTCAGCAAGAGCATCTTCATAGCTGGATAAGGCTGAGAGATCCCCTAGAAGGTCAGAGAAGCCACCCCAGACACCCCGATCCAGCCAGCCCAACTTCATCTCCCCAGTGCTCACATGGGGGCTGCCAGGGCCTTGGCTTAACCTCCCACCCCGTGCACTATGTTGGCACCTTCTCCCCTCATCTGTCCTGAATCCACAGCTCAGCCCCAAATCTGTCTGATCTCATAAGAGTGGCCATGACTTATGAGAGTTAACACCCCAGTCCTAAGAACTTCTGTATACTCAGACGTTAGAGTTTAGCATGGAGCACGTGGAGTTCTGTAACTCAGAACAGAGACCTGACCCAGGTTCCCCTCCTCACACCTGCCCCAGCTCCTGCCTGCACACACTCTCCCTGGTCCCCAGTTCCCCCTGCAGCCCACCTCTGTGCTCTGCTCTCCATCTGAGCAGTTGAGTCACCAGGATGACGAGGACCAGGAAGAGAAGGGCCCCCAGGATAAGGCAGAGGACTCCAGGCAGGGAGAAAATGCCAGGGAGAGGATTTGAGGTTGTTCTGGTCCCTAGGAGAACAAGGCAAGTGGGTGTGGAGAAGGTCACATAGAGGCACAGAGAACGCCCCTGTGCCAGCATTTCCAGGGAGCTCTGGGCAATGGCGTTCCAGCCTCAGACACAAGTGCACTGACAGTGACTGGGGTCCTCCAGGTCTTGTCCCGAGATGAGTCAACTCCACTCCAGCCGAGGCAGAGCTGGGGATTGTCAGGGAGATGCCCTGCCAGGACAGCCTCTGAGGACCCGGCTCATCTCTTCTCCTTGGGCTTCAGGAGACAGAGCATCAAACAGTCCTGGGACCTGCACCTCACTGAGAAGGAGCAACACTCAGGGGCAGGTGGGAGTACCTTAGAATCTGCTCCATGGGAACCAGACTCACTTGGACCCTGGGCATGAGAACCTTCTGACCTTGGGAACCAAGGTAGGGAATTTCCCAAACATAATGCCCTGGTTTTCCTCCACCAGCCAGCGCTCCTCAGGCTTTTTCCTCTCCTGAGCTGTCAGAGAGCCCACAGAACAAGCCCCCAGTATTTAATATTCTCGCCTGCCCATGGATAGACCACAGTACCTGCTGTATTTGGGGGCAATGTTGTCCTTGCACCTAGAAAGAAAAACAGCAGATTGGAGCAGGGTGACTGGCCAGAATGCAGGGCAGCCCATTCTTCCCTCCTGAGCCTGGAATCACCCTTCAGTCTCCACAACATCAGTGTCCAGTCCTCCCAGCTCCTCTGCCCTAGATCAGAGCCCCAGCACCCGGGATGTCTGAACACAAACTCACCACCACACCCGGCCCAGCCCCCCTGTCCCCTCGCTGCCCCAGTTCACCCAGGGTGGACCCCGAGCCCCTCACTCACCAGAGCACCTCACGCCAGCATCCTCCTCGTGCTTGCAGTCGCTCTGCCCCCAGGGCTCCGCAGCACAGTCCCACAGGGAGGACTCCCGGCCCCCGCACCGCACCTCGTCCACCCAGATGCTCCCATTTCCAGGGGCCAAACCCTGCGGCCCGCACGGCTTCCAGGGCCTGGCCACAGCCCAGCTGCTGACACACCACCTCGGCCTCTGCCAGGCTCCAGGAGTCATCACACACGGTGCCCCAGGAACCGCTGTGCCAGACCTCCACCCGCCCTGAGCACTCGCTGTCTCCTCCCCTGAGCCGGAGCTTCTCTCTGTCTGAAAAGGCAGCAGCCCCTCCTGTGACTCCCCTGGTGGGAGGAAGGAGCCCCTGGAGCCACAGGGGAGGGGGCAGGGCTGACGTACCTGTGCAGGGGGCAGCAGTTGGACAGCTCTTAGGTCTTCTTCCTGCAGAAGCAATGATGGGAAGCTCTGGATCAGCAACAATGGGAAGCTCTGGATCAGGGTGAGGTCTTGTCCCTAAACATGAGTAACTAAGGTTTTTTTGTCACAGTCAAATGACAAGAGACAACAGAAGCTTCACCATCTACTTGGCTGAGAGAGTCCCTGCATCTAAAATTACTTTATCTAATTAGTAGTTTACCAGACTCTACGTCCCATAACAACAGCAAACAAACAGACACAGAGACAAATACAAACATACACCTACATTTTGTAAACTCAACCAAAACCCATCAATTAGATCTGAAAATATGAAATTATACTAACGACATCCTACGTGGCTGAGAGTGACACAGAAACAGACGGTAAGTCACCTGCACATGAGATATAGGCTTCCTCCTTTGGAGAGCATGAGTTGTAATTCCAAGGGTCAGAAGGACACTGCCAGAGAGAGGTATCAGTTTTCCGACACTGGATTCCATCTACCCAGTGGGGTCTAGAACCTTCCCTAAGAGCAACAGAAGAGTTGAGACTTCCACTGTCCCCACAGCCAAGCTGTCTGCAGATCATGGACACGGTGATGTCTTCCATGGGGCTGCGGCAGACACTGCCCCAGGTCCCGTTGTAGAAAACTTCCAGCCACCCAGCACACTGCTGGTCCTCACTCACCATCCTGAGGGCCAGGAACTCTGAGATTGAAAGGGAGGAGATGGGAAACAGTGAGCATCCCACTCAGTGCTCCGGGTTTTCCTCTCTCCCAGTAATTGTGACCACACACCCCTGACCCAGTGGAGGAGATGCCCACTGGGTGACAAGACTGACTTTTACCTCCCTCTCACCTGAATTTGTCCATTAATGTCTGTGTACCTATTTCTACCACATGTAGATATGAACAGAGAGCAAGACCAACTTGGGCACCTGCAGTGACAGAGCTGATTCCTGCTTCCTGACAAAACTGCTGAAAGAACGGAAAGTGATGTGGACAGTGAGGTGGTCAACAGAATAACGGACCCCCAGAGACGTCCACAGCCTAATCCCGGAACCTGTGATATGTTACCTTGTATTCCAAAACGGACTTTTCAGATGTGATTAATAAGGACCTTGGGATGGAGAGATAAAGCTCAAATGTTGAGGATTAACTTTGTTAGCCCCACTTAACACATCTTTAAACCGCTATGCTGAGAAATGCACCATCTTTCCCAGCTCCAGTTCAGTTCAATTCAGTCGCTCAATCGTGTCCGACTCTTCATGACCCCATGAATCGCAGCATGCCAGGCCTCCCTGTCCATCACCATCTCCCGGAGTTCACTCAGACTCACGTCCATCGAGTCCGTGATGCCATCCAGCCATCTCATCCTCTGTCGTCCCCTTCTCCTCCTGCCCCCAATTCTTCCCAAAATCAGAGTCTTTTCCAATGAGTCAACTCTTCGCATGAGGTGGCCAAAGTAGTGGAGTTTCAGCTTTAGCATCATTCCTTCCAAAGAAATCCCAGGGCTGATCTCCTTCAGAATGGACTGGGTGGATCTCCTTGCAGTCCAAGGGACTCTCAAGAGTCTTATCCAACACCGCAGTTCAAAAGCAGCAATTCTTCGGCGCTCAGCCTTCTTCACAGTCCAACTCTCACATCCATACATGACCACAGGAAAAACCGTAACCTTGACTAGACGGACCGTAGTCGGCAAAGTAATGTCTCTGCTTTTGAATATACTATCTAGTTTGGTCATAATTTTTCTTGCAAGGAGTAAGCGTCTTCTAATTACATGGCTGCAGTCACCATCTGCAGTGATTTTGGAGCAAAAAAAAAAGTCTGACACTGTTTCCACTGTTTCTCCATGTATTTCCCATGAAGTGATGGGACTGGATGCCATGATCTTTGTTTTCTGAATGTTGAGCTTTAAACCAACTTTTTCACTTTCCTCTTTCACTTTCATCAAGAGGCTTTTTAGTCACTCTTCACTTTCTGCCATAACAGTGGTAACATCTGCATATCTGAGGTTATTGATATTTCTCCCCAGCAAGCTTGATTCCACCTTGTGTTTCTTCTAGTCCAGCATTTCTCATGATGTATTCTGCATATAAGTTAAGTAAACAGGATGACAGTATACAGCCTTGATGTACTCCCTTTTCCTTTTTGGAACCAGTCTGTTGTTCCATGTCCAGTTCTAACTGTTGCTTCCTGACCTGAATACAGATTTCTCAAAAGGCAGGTTACGTGGCCTGGCATTCCCATCTCTTTCAGAATTTTCCACAGTTTCCAGTGATCCACACAGTCAAAGGCTTTGGCATAGTCAATAAAACAGAAGTGGATGTTTTTCTGGAACTCTCTTGCTTTTTCCATGATCCAGCAGATGTTGGCAATTTGATCTCTAGTTCCTCTGCCTTTTCTAAAACCAGCTTGAACATCAGGAAGTTCACGGTTCATGTATTGCTGAAGCCTGGCTTGGAGAATTTTGAGCATTACTTTACTAGCATGTGAGATGAGTGCAATTGTGTGGTAGTGTGAGCATTCTTTGGCATTGCCTTTCTTTGGAATTGGAATGAACATTGACCATTTCCAGTCCTGTGGCCACTGCTGAGTTTTCCAAATTTGCTGGCATATTGAGTGCAGCACTTTCACAGCATCATCTCTCAGGATTTGAAACAGCTCCACTGGAATTCCATCACCTCCACTAGCTTTGTTCATAGTGATGCTTTCTAAAGCCCACTTGACTTCACATTCCAAGATGTCTGGCTCTAGATAAGTGATTATCTGGGTTGTGAAGATCTTTTTGTAAAGTTCTTCCATGTCTTCTTGCCACCTCTTCTTAATATCTTCTGCTTCTGTTAGTTCCAGACCATTTCTGTCCTTTATTGAGCCCATCTTTGCATGAAAAGTTCCCTTGGTATCTCTAATTTTCTTGAAGAGATCTTTAGTCTTTCCCATTCTGTTGTTTTCCTCTATTTCTTTGCATTGATAGCTGAAGAAGTCTTTCTCATCTCTTTTTGCTATTCTTTGGAACTCTGCATTCAGATGCTTATATCTTTCCTTTTCTCCTTTGCTTTTCGCCTCTCTTCTTTTCACAGCCAGCTCCAGTCAGAGGGAAATATGAGTGAGAGAGAATGGTTGGAAGAGGCACTGCTGTTGAAGAAGACGAATAAAGAGTGCTCTGAGCCAAGAAACGAGGCCACACAAAAACCACAAAAGGCTGGGAAAGGAGTCCTCCCAGAGACTCCAGGAAGAACACAGCCCTGTAGACACTGGGATGTTGGCCCATGGAGACTCTCTTCAGACTCCTAGCAAACAGAACTGTAAAGGAAAAATCTGAGCTTTCACTATGCCAGGCTCTTCTGTCCGTGGGATTCTCAGGCAAGAATACTGGAATGGGTTGTCATGCCCTCCTCCAGGGGATCTTCCTAACCCAGGGGCTGAACCCGCATCTCTTACATGTCCTGCATTGACAGGCAGGTTATTTACCGCTAGGGCAACTTGGGAAGCCCAGGATTTCAAAATGTTACTACCACCGGTATTGAGTGTTAACTATAAGAAATGGCTCTGCCAGGAAACACTGGTAAGAAGAAAGGACCAGAGGAAGTGAAAGCACCGGTCTTCACGTCTGCTGGAAAGACAGGCTCCATGGGAGGAAGCCTCCTTCTCTGGTCCTTTCAGCATCTCTCCCTCAGGGCTCAGACCCCTGCTCTCCAGGGCCCCACCCCCTCCCTCCAGCCTGTGGACAGTGTGCAGTACAGACCTGAGCAGATGACCCCGGCGTCCTCCTTGTGCCTGCAGTCGTGCCGCCCCCAGCCTTGGGAAGGGCACCTCCACACGTGGGACTCCTTTCCTGTGCAGTTCAGGTCGTCCAGCCAGATGGGCCCTGATCCCGCCCCAAAGTGAGCAGACCTCGTGGCATTGAGGGCTTCTCCACAGCCCAGCTGCCTGCACACCACGCGGGCATCGTCCAGGTCCCAGCCGTCATCACAGATGGTGCCCCAGGAGCCCTGCTCAAGGATCTCCACTCTCCCGGCGCAGGGACCGCCCCCCGTCCACCAGGCGGAGCTGCCTGCTGTCTGAGGAGAGAGAAATGGGACGATGGAGTGGTGGCCTGGGGGACGTAAAGGGTCTTCTGTCCCGTGGGACCCTCACCTGAGCAGTAGGGGGCGCTCTCCTCTGAGGCTGCAGAGCCTGCTGGTTTTGACAGGGAGTCATTGCACTGGGGCAGCGCCTGGGTCTGGTTTCCTGAAGAAACAGCAATGATCAGGGTGTTGGTGACTGAAAAACAGGAAAATTAATCAAACTAAATAATGACAAGCAGTGGGGTCTGAGAAGAAAAATGTGACATGGCAGTTTTTGCAGTTTAGTTGCTCAGTGGTGTCCAACTCTTTTGACTCTATGGACTGTAGTACTGCAAGCTCCTCTGTCCATGGGATTCTCGAGGCAAGAATACTGGGATGGACTGACATTTCCTCCTCCAGGGGATCTTCCCCAACCAGGAATCAAAATGTCATCTCCTGTATTTCCTACACTGGCCAGCAGATTCTTTACCACTGAGCCTTTGGGGAAACCTAGGTTAACATAGCTGTAAAATTTTCATAACTGTAGTGTTTGCCTTTGCTATGAAGAGTTCTGCTTCTGACAGTGCCACAGTTTTTGTCTCAAGCACTAAGAATGAGTTAAATAAATTCTGTCCCTAAAGTGAAAGTGAAGTCACTCAGTCGTGTCCTACTTTTTACGACCCCATGGACTGCAGCCCACCAGGCTCCTCTGTCCATGGGATTCTCCAGGCAAGAGTACAGGAGTGGGGTGCCATTTCCTTCTCCAGGGGATCTTCCCAACCCAGGGATCAAACCCAGGTCTCCCACATTGCAGGCAGACGCTTTAACCTCTGAGCCACCAGGGAAGCACTAAATCTATCTGTCTCCAAATCTATCCCTAAATAGAAGAAGCAAAATAAAACACTTTCTGAAGTATTTCTACAATTTGCCATCTACAATGTCTGTATTAAAAAAAATTATTGAAAATAGATCTCATGAGAAACCAAGAGGCAATGTAGACATTAGAAACAATTCCCCAGGATACTCGGCTACTAGAGTTACTTGACAGAGAATTTAAAGAGCCTTGATTAAGGTGCCCATGGAATTAACTGACAAAATGTGCACCCTGATGGGAAAAAACAAATGATAACAACAACAAATACAAATTATAGAGCTGAAAAACTTACTAGTTGAAAATTAAGAACTAAGGAATGAGAATATCAGTACATTACCTTAGCATAATGGAGAATCAATAAAGTGGAAGGTCATAGGACAAATAGACCTCTATTTAGAAGTGCAGGCCACATAGTAAGTCCTGATTACACTGCTTATAACAAATTTGTTACTTATAACAAATTATAAGAACAGCCTCTGAAGCCATAAATATATATATATATATACCCACACTCTTCATTTTGTCAAGTCTTCCTGGGTCAGTTACTTGAGAAAGACTCAACTTGGCAGTTGTGTCTTGGGATCTTTCATGTAGTTGCATTTAGATGTCGTCTGGTGCTGAAGTCAGCTGAGGACTTGACTGCACTTTGGTTAACAAGGAAATTTCCTGAATTATTTTAGGGATAAAGGGACATCATGACTGCAACCTAATTCAGAAAGATTTTACATATCTATGGAGAAATGGAGCAAGAGGGGGACAGAGAGAGAGAAAGAGAGGAAGTTTACAGCAAAACACTAATATTGGGAGATCCAGGTAAAAGTCATCTTGGAATTTTTACATTATTTTTGCAACTTTCAGGTCTCAAGTTAGGTCAAAATAAAAAAAAATTTAAAAGGTGAAAATAAGTCAGAAAGAATTCATTCCTAGGATACTTTCACTAAAAGAAATATAAATAATTTCAAAAATGTGAAACACCTAGGAGAAAATCTAGTAAAATATGTCAAAACCTCTGATAGACCTAAGTGAATGGAGGGATATGTCATGTCAATGAATTGGGAGACTCAAAATTGTCAAAGTCAATCATCCTCAAACTTCTGGTAGATTAAATATAATCTCAATCAAAGTACATTTAGGAAGTTTCTTTTGGTAAAAATAACAAACTGATTTCAAAAATTTTTTTCAAAATGTAAAAGGTCAAGAATGACCAACACAGTTGGCAAGAAAAGCAACGTAGTTATTTAATATAAAGTAACTCTTATTTGGGCTTCCCTGGTGGCTCAGAGGTTAAAGCGTCTGACTGGAATGCGGGAGACCTGGGTTCAATCCTGGGTCGGGAAGGATCCCTGGAGAAGGAAATGCAGAGTACATCATGAGACATGCTGGGCTGGAAGAAGCACAAGCTGGAATCAAGATTGCTAGGAGAAATATCAATAACCTCAGATATGCATATAATACCACCCTTATGGCAGAAAGTGAAGAGGAACTAAAAAGCCTCTTGATGAAAGTGAAAGAGGAGAGTGAAAAAGTTGGGCTTAAACCTCAACATTCAGAGAATGAAGATCATGGCATCTGGTCCCATCAATTCATGGGAAATAGATGGAGAAACAGTGGAAACAGTCTCAGACTTTATTTTAGGGGGCTCCCAAGTCACTGAAGATAGTGACTGCAGCCATGAAATTAAAAGACGCTTACTCCTTGGAAGGAAAGTTATTACCAACAGATAGCATATTAAAAAGCAGAGACATTACTTTTCCAACAAAGGTCCGTCTAGTCAAGGCTATGGTTTTTCCAGGGGTCATGTATGGATGTGAGAGTTGGACTGTGAAGAAGGCTGAGCACCGAAGAATTGATGCTTTTGAATTGCGGTATTGGAGAACACTCTTGAGAGTCCCTTGGACTGCAAGGAGATCCAATAGGTCCATTCTGAAGGAGATCAACCCTGGGATTTCTTTGGAAGGAATGATGCTAAAGCTGAAACTCCAGTACTTTGGCCACCTCATGCGAAGAGTTGACTCATTGGAAAAGACTCTGATGCTAGGAGGGATTGGGGCAGGAGGAGAAGGGGACGACAGAGGATGAGATGGCTTGATGGCATCACCGACTTGATGGACATAAGTCTGAGTGAACTCCGGGAGATGGTGATGGACAGGGGAGGCCTGGCGTGCTGCACTTCATGGGGTTGCAAAGAGTCGGACACGATTTTGCAACTGAGCTGAACTGAGCTCTTGTAAATTAAAAGTACCCAAAGTTACTATAAAATTACAATAATTAGGAAAATATAGTATTTGTGCAAGAATAGACAAATGATACAATGGAATAGAACAGAGAGTCTAAAAAGGCTTAGACACATATGCCCTTCTCCTTATGGCAAAGGTAGCACACAGTGGAAACAAAAATATTTTCAGAAAATGATTCTGAGTCAATTAGATGTCAATATGAAACTTGACCCTTATCTTATATATATATATCAATCTCGGAATATACAATTATATGCAAGAGAAAAGTAAACTTCTATAAGATACTATTGAAGAATGTTTTTGTGGTCTTGGAGTAAGCAAAGTTCTTTTCAAAAGGATATAAGAAGTACTGAATATACTGGGAAAAACTAGTCAGTTATATTTCCTTAGGATTAAGAACTTCACTCATCTAAGGACATGGTACCATTAAGAAAATGAAAATAAAAGACCAAGGATTAAATAAATAGCATAGATTTTCACCCAAAGTCATTGTCATGGTGAGTTGTGGCATCATATTTGTAATAATCAAGGACAGAAAACAATTCAACTCTCTACCATCCGTCACATGGATCAGTATATTGTCATGTGATCATTCCGAGACCTGCTCTACAGTAATAAAAATGAATAGTCAGCTGCTATAAACAACATCATGAGTGAATCTGAAACATACTGTTGACAAAGAGGTCAGACACACAAGAAACATACTGCAGGATTTTATATAAAGTTCAAAAATCAATAAAATATCCTATGGTGGTGGTTGTTGTCCAACTGCCCAGTCATGTCCAACCTTTGCGACCCCATGGACTGCAGCATGCCAGGCCTCCCTTTCCCTCACCATCTCCGGGAGTTTGCCCAAGTTCATGTTCATGGCATCAGTAATGTCATCCAGCCATCTCATCCTCTGACACCCTCTTCTCCTTCTATCCTCAATCCTTCCCAGATTCAGAGAGTTTCCCAGCAGTCATCTGTTCACATCAGAAGACCAAAATACTGGAACTTCAGCTTCACATCAGTCCTTCCAGTGAATATTCTATGGTAGCAGAAGTTACACTGTTTTCACTGGCGAGGACACAAGCATAGTTACTGGGAGGCAGCAGTGATTCTGTAGCGCTGGGGATGTTCTCTTGGCTTATCCGGGTTAGGGATCATGACTGAGGTCTACACTTATTGCTGGTGCGTCATTTTCTATGATTATTTATAAATAATAATGCTGCTTAAAAATATATAATTCCCTTTCACACTTCTTGCCCTAACCTGAAAAATGAATGAACAATGAGAGAAAGCATATTTCACCAGGAAATATCTGATTTTTGAAGCCAGGTTTCCCTCACTCTCTGCTCTCGGGGACATTTCACTCCTCGAGTACCAGTAGCCTTTCCCCTGTCTCTTACCTGAGCAGATCACATAGGCCACGTTGCCATGGGAGCAATCAGGACCACCCAGGGCAGTCACAGGGCACGTCCATAAGAAGGACTCAGCCCCCAAGCAGTGAAATCGGACTGTTGAGATATGATCTCCTCCTTCTACAAAGCGTGGTCCGCTGGGGGTGGAGATGGCGACTCCACAGCCGAGCTGACGACAGACAACATTGGCATTGGCCAGACTCCAGTGGGAGGCACAGAGTGCTCTCCATCGTCCAGAAATGTTCATCTCCACCTGCCCCTCACACCGAGATGATCCGTTTGTCATGAGCCGGACTTCTGCATACACTGGTAGAAGAAGACAGGATGTCAGCAAAATCTCATTTTTTAAAAAACCTGAACAGAGTGTGCAAGGAGGTTAAGTCCTGACCTACATCTCACCTGAACAGCCAACCTGAGCAGCTCCACTGTGGTGACACGTGCCCCCTGGACAGGGCACTCTGGGGCAGGACCAGAGCTTAGGCTCCTCCCCCTCACACCTGAACTCTTCAGCCCAGACCCGGCCATCTGACTCTCTGAAAGGCATGTGTCCCAGGACAGAAACAGCCTTGCCGCATCCCAGCTCTGCACAGATGACCTGCGCAGTGGGAAGTGTGAAGTTTCCATCAGACACTGGGGTCCAGTCTTCTCCAGAATACACTTCTACTCGCCCTGAGCAGGGTCCTTCTCCTCCAGCCAGACGCACAAATCCTAAGGGGAACAATCAACAGCAGCAACAAACCCTGTGAGTGTTCATAGTCCTTGCTTGGCATTGGAAACCGCACATCATAGGCAAGGATGTGAAACTGTTTCATCTCTAGGAGTGGGGCATGGAGAGAGAATTTGACAGTTAGTGTCAAAATTGTATTAGTATTTTCGTGAGCGAGTTTATGAAAAGAAACCCAGAAAATTTTGCAGTCAGTAAGAATGTATATTTTGAGGTTGATTAGGATGAGAATTCCTCATCTAGGGGCCTGGAAACGACAAGACCCAAGGAAACTGCACTGCAGCGGGCATCAGACTTGAGCACAGAGCTGAACTAACTCAGAGTGAAGTAGTTTATGGGATTCAATAGTTTAGAGGACTAAGAGCCAGACAAGGTTAGAAGGCCATCTGAGATCTCTGGAGCTAGTATTCTGGCCGTTTTCTCTCAGGAGGCAATAATCAAGTCACTGAAGACAGGGAACCTCATAGTGGGATATTTATTAATTCAGGCTAGACTGTAGACAGACTTATGGCTCACAGGATTAAGCTAGACATCATACCAAGTCTCAAGTCTATTATGATTTTTGTATATTATAACAAGCTTATTATGATTTCGAGACTTCCCTGGTGGCTCAGACGGTAAAGTGTCTGTCTACAATGTGGGAGACCTGGGTTTGATCCCTGGGTCGGGAAGATCCCCTGGAGAAGGAAATGGCAATCCACTCCAGTACTATTGCCCGGAAAATCCCATGGACAGAGGAGCCTGGTAGGCTGCAGTCCATGGGGTCGCAAAGAGTCAGACATGACTGAGCGACTTCACTTTCACATTATGATTTCACATATATTTCTCATAATTCTTGATGGTGAAGGATTCCCAGAATTTCTTAGGTTACTTGATTGTGAAAAGAAGTTGTCCATAGATGAGTTTGAATATTAGGAAAGCTCAGAGAGTCATAGAAGAGGGAGGGGCTGGTCCTAGCCATCTTTCTTGAAAGCCTAGGATTTATCAATGGAGAGAATGAGTTTTCAGTGGGAGTATGCAAATCAGCTGAGTTTGATTACTTTCTAGTAAACATGGGGATCTAAGACATGGAAATATTAGCAAATACTAAGAAACTATGATAATTTAATGTGTTTTAATCCTACATATATGCTAACTGCATATTCCTTTCCTATTTGGATTCTTGAGAAATAGCTAGCATGCAGTAAAAAAAAAAAAAAAAAAAGGAGAGGAAGAGAAAGAGAGCAGAGAGTGAGCAAGCCATTTATAATTTAGAGATTTCCAAATGCAAAAACTACAGTATGAATGGAAGATAGACAGACTTAAGGAAAATATCTCTCCAAGTTTTTGACAGATTTTATCTGCTGTGCTCCTCCCATCTGGCTACCTAACCCTGCTACACTTTCCCATTTTACCCACTCCAGACAAGAGAACAATCTTAAAAGCTACAAATGGATGGAAAGGAGACTCTGAAAGGGAAGAACTTCTGTAGGAGTGGAATGTGGGTGGGGTGTGTGGTAGGTTAAACTGGGAGTGGATGGAGTATAAAACTGAAAGAGATCAAACTGGTCTGATGGGGAGTTCAGTCACAGGCTACTCTTCCTAATTAAATAATTTTTACTCAACACCTTGTTAGTTTCGATATTAATCCCACCAGATTATGAATTTAGAAAGAACAAATATTGCTTACATGTTATTGTAGATAGCCTGACACATGTTAGACACTCAAATATATTCAGAACTAAGTCTTATACACATCTCCCAAGACAAATTATTATTATTTCTTTTTACTTTATATTTGCTTTCAAGTGGAAAAATAAGCGTGTGAACATTGCAAGAAAATTTTTGAACTAGAAGGATGATGTGAGGGGATAAGTTATTAAAAATAATAAAACCAACCATGTTCTTATATAACAATAGAGAGAATGGGGCAGAATATAAATATCTAACAGACACAAAGACATACATGCACAGAAATTCATTCATCTCACATGCTAGTAAAGTAATGCTCTAAATTCTCCAAGCCAGGCTTCAGCAATACATGAACCGTGAACTTCCTGATGTTCAAGCTGGTTTTAGAAAAGACAGAGGAACTAGAGATCAAATTGCCAACATCTGCTGGATCATGGAACAAGCAAGAGAGTTCCAGAAAAACATCTACTTCTGTTTTATTGACTATGCCAAAGACTTTGACTGTGTGGATCACAATAAACTTTGGAAAATTCTGAAAGAGATGGGAATACCAGACCACCTAACCTGCCTCTTGAGAAATCTGTATGCAGGTCAGGAAGCAACAGTTAGAACTGGACATGGAACAACAGACTGGTTCCAAATAGGAAAAGGAGTACATCAAGGCTGTATATTGTCACCCTGCTTATGTAACTTCTATACAGAGTACATCATGAGAAACGCTGGACTGGAAGAAACACAAGCTGGAATCAAGCTTTCCGGGAGAAATATCAATAACTTCAGTTATGCAGATGACACCACCCTTATGGCAGAAAGTGAAGAGGAGCTAAAGGGCCTCTTGATGAAGGTGAAATAGGAGAGTGAAAAAGTTGGCTTAATGCTCAACATTCAGAAAACGAAGATCCTGGCATCCAGTCCCATCACTTCATGGGAAGTCTATGGGGAAACAGTGGAAACAGTGTCAGACTTTATTTTTGGGGGCTCTAAAATCACTGCAGACGGTGACTGCAGCCATGAAATTAAAAGACGCTTACTCCTTGGAAGAAAAGTTATGACCAACCTAGATAGCATACTCAAAAGCAGAGACATTACTTTGCCGACTAAGGTCCATCTAGTCAAGGCTATGGTTTTTCCTGTGGTCATGTATGGATGTGAGAGTTGGACTGTGAAGAAGGCTGAGCACCGAAGAATTGATGCTTTTGAACTGTGGTGTTGGAGAAGACTCTTGAGAGTCCCTTGGACTGCAAGGAGATCCAACAGGTCCATTCTGAAGGAGATCAGCCCTGGGATTTCTTTGGAAGGAATGATGCTGAAGTTGAAACTTCAGTACTTTGGCTACCTCATGCAAAGAGTTGACTCATTGGAAAAGACTCTGATGCTAGGAGGGATTGGGGGCAGGAGGAGAAGGGGACGACCGAGGATGAGATGGCTGGATAGCATCACGGACTCGATGGACGTGAGTCTAAGTGAACTCTGAGAGACGGTGATGAATAGGGAGGCCTGGCGTGCTGCCATTCATGGGGTTGCAAAGATCAGACACGACTGAGCGACTGAACTGAACGGAACTGAATATTTTATATCATTAGAGAAGACAGACTGTTCAATAAATAGTGCTGAAACACTTTTTGGCCCCCATTTTCCAGGTTTAGTCCATTTGCAAAAGAGACATCAACCCGAGCCATAGGAGCGACCTCAGGGGCCAAGTTGTCAGGAAAGGATTCTCTCTGCACCTATGCCTGAGCCTGGGAGAGCCCTGATTTTCTGTATCTCAGCTTCTGCTTTAGGCCCTTTGTCCCAAAGGTTATCTCACTGTTATAGCTTCGGGGCTGGATTTTATCCAGGGAACCACAAGAGCATGAGGGACCAGGTGGATTTTCATCATTGTTCATGTACATCACACCCTTACTTCTCTCCCTCTGACCAAGGTGGCCTCTCTTCTACCTGTAGCTGTGATGCATCTGCCTCTAGACCAATTCTCAGCCCTCTGACCTTCAGCCTGACCTGACCCTAGACCCTCTGGTTCTTCACCCATCACTCTGGATTCCTACTGGTTTGATTGGAACAGAGCACTTTGTGGCCTGAGGTGTAGGAAATATCCTTGTTGGGTGAGGGATGTGGCCTCTCAGAGACCCACAAAGATCAAGTATCTTTCTGGAAGACCAGACCTGCCCTCAACCCTTGGGCTGCCCATTCCCCTCTGAAAGCCAGAGAGGATCAGTGTGACCTTTCCATCAGGGTGCAGCAAAGGTCAAGGAGAGTGGGTCCCTAGAGGCCCAGAAATAGAACCTCTGATTGAGAAATGAAATGGAGAGAGAGGAGAGGCTACAAGCGAGTCATATCTGAATCCTCTGCAGAGGTCTGATATTTAAGTAGGAGGATGTTATTTGAAGGTAATATTGAGACTCTATTTTCATGTGGTTTATTACAAATACAAGCACCTTTTTAGAGTCTGTTATATTCAGGAATTTTGGCTGATGTTGGGAATGTAAGTCACAGTAAAACAATGCCCTTATCTTTTTAGAAGTGCAGGAGAAAAACAAGTAGACAGTTTAAAACCCTCCAAAATGTTTATGAGAGACTTGGATAATCAAAGAAAGGGAAATTGCCCTTCCAGACAGCCATTTATTTATATGAATAAACTGAAACAAAGACAAAATGAAGCCGTGGTCAGATTTATCCTTGTCTGGTCTCTTGCTGTACAGACATCCTGTGTCCTTAGGTGCACAGAGCATCCTCCACATCACACCTGACCCCTCAGTGCTGCTCAGAGAACCCCACAGGTGACTTTGTCAGCTCCGTTGCCCTTCCATCCCTCCTAGCTATGGTAACTCTCTTCCAGCTTCTTCCAGCTTGTCTCCTTACTTTTATTCCTAGCAAATAAACTCCCAAGTGCAATTCTCTTATATCGCTGAAATCCTCAGGTGTAAACCATATAATCTCTTACTATAAAACACAAAATCAATATTTCATTGCCTCCACCTTTGATGTGTCAGTGCATGGCTAAGTGTTCTTTCAAAGTTTTGGTTTATGCAGATTTTAAAAAGAAAATATGGACGAAGAATCTTTTCTAATAACAATGGAAGGAGAAGCTATGACTCAGAGCATTTCATCCACAGTTCTCTGGTCCTATTAGCCAAATGGCTATGAATATTTATACTTAAATTTGTAAAAGAGACTTGAAATTTGGCATAAATCCCTAAATTGCTTTCTGATTTGTTTAATGATATCCCCTGTGCCTCCACTCCTACTGACCTAGTGCGAAATAGCGTGTCATAGGGTAACTATGGAAACAACACCACCCAGGGAGGTGGACCCTCATTCTTGTCCCTCCCTCCTATGGGTTCACTGTGCAAAGAGGTCTGTGTGTGGTGATTTGCAAGTATTTCACTCTTCCAAAAATTATATAAAAAATTATGAAGATCAATTATAATTGGAAATAATAGACTAAACTGTCAGGTAAGATCATTGGAAAAGAAGTATCAGAGACTGACAAGAGGAAAGCAGTGAAGCCCATCACTCATGTCTACACCTCTCTAACTCAGTCATCTTCTATTGCCAGGTGATCAGACACCAACTTCCTTGGAACTTTCTACTTTCTCAGCCCATGGACAAGGCAGTGACCGTACCTGAGCAGACGATTCCAGCATCCTCTGCGTGCCCACAGTCATGCCGCCCCCAGCCCTGGGAAGGGCACCTCCACACGTGGGACTCCTTTCCTCCGCAGTTCAATTCATCCAGCCAGATGGGCCCTGATCCCTGACCATATTGAGCAAACTGCAAGGCATTGAGGGCTTCTCCACAGCCCAGCTGCCTGCACACCACGCGGGCATCATCCAGGTCCCAGCCGTCATCACAGATGGTGCCCCAGGAGCCCTGGTCAAGGATCTCCACTCTCCCGGCGCAGGGACCGCCCCCCGTCCACCAGGCGGAGCTGCCTGCTGCCTAAGGAGAGAGAAATGGGACAATGAGGGGTTGACGGGGGCATAGGGGCCTGGGATGGGGTGATGGGGATGAGAAGAGTCTTCCAGGTCTTGAGTCTCCTTTGAGGCTGCAGAGCCTGCTGGTTGAGACATGGAGCTTTTGCACTCTGGCAAGCACCTGGGTCTGGTATCTTATAGCAACAATGAGAATAATAAGGTTGAAAATGGGCAAAAATAGGAAATATTACTCTACTGAGTAGTGTGAGACAGCTGATGTTACTCAAGTCCTATCGGTATTAACCTTCTGATTTGTAGAGTTCTGCATTGTTGTTTTTGAGTCACCAAGTCGTTTCCAACTCTCTTGCGACTGTATGGACAGTAGTCTGCCAGGCTTCTCTGTCCATGAGATTTCCCACGCAAAAATACTCGAGTAAGTTGCCATTTCCTTCTCCAGGGGATCGTCCCAACCCATCGATCAACCAGGAATCTCCCACACGGGCAGGTAAATCCTTTAACACTGATACACCAGGGAAGCCTGACAAAGGTCTGTCTAGTCAAAGTTACGGTTTTTCCAGTAGTCATGTATGGATGTGAGATATGGACTATAAAGAAAGCTGAGCACCAAAGAATTGATGCTTTTGAACTGTGGTGTTGGAGAAGACTCTTAAGAGTCCCTTGGACTGCAAGGAGATCCAGTCATTTCTAAAGGAAATCAGTCCTGAATATTCATTGGAAAGACTGATGTTGAAGCTGAAACTTTGATCACCTGATGGGAAGAATTGACTCATTGGAAAAGACCTTGATGCTGGAAAAGATTGAATGCAGCAGGAGAAAGGGATGACAGAGGATGAGATGGTTGTATATTATCACTGACTCAATGGACATGAGTTTGAGCAACCTCCAGGAGTTGGTGATGGACAGGGAAGCCTGGCATGCTGCAGTCCATGGGGTCACAAAGAGTCAGACATGACTGAGTGACTGAACTGATTGATAAATAAAAAAGAAAATTTTTAACATTCTAGTAAAAAATAAAATGGTAATGAAAGCTATCATAAAGACTTCTAAAATAATGTTAAATATTTACTGGTTTATCACTCCTTGCATCTAATAACAAATATAAAGACAGACTACAGACATCTACAAATGCGCACAGACACACACACATACACACACACACACACACACACACACAACCCTACCTGAATTAAAGTTTCACTAGAGGAAGGACTTTGCGTATCTTATTTACCCTGTGATTCTATCAGGAGAGTTCCTACCTACTGTATGCACTCATTCAACAAGATTCACTAGTATGTATATGGAGAACCTTTTCTAAACACCATGATTGTTGCTTAATAAATATTTATTGAATGAATGTGTAGATGAATAAAATTCATGAAATATGAGTCCTTTAGCTTCATGCTAATCAGTGAGATGTTAATAGTAAAGTGAAGTGAAGTGAAGTGAAGTTGCTCAGTCATGTTCGACTCTTTGCGACCCCATGGACTGTAGCCTACCAGGCTCCTCCCTCCATGGGATTCTCCAGGTAAGAGTGGGTTGCCATTTCCTTTTCCAGGGGATCTTCCCAACACAGGAATCGAACCCAGGTCTCCTGCATTCCAGGCAGACGCTTTAACCTCTGAGCCACCAGGGAAGCCCAAGCAAATATAAATTAAAGGTAATGTTTTGTGATAATAAATAGTGCATATTAAAAATAAATTTAACTTACCACACAGCATTGCGATTAGGTAGGCATTGCTGGGTTTCCCCAGTGGCTCAGTGGTAAGGAATCTGCTAGAAATGCAGTAGATACAGGTTTGACCCCTGGGTCAGGAAGATCCCCTGAAGGAAATAGCAACCCACTCCAGTATTCTTGCCTGGGAAATCTCATGGATAGGAGAGCCTGGCAGGCTACAGTCCATGGGGTGGAAAAGAGTTGAACACAACTTAGTGGCTAAACAACAGCATACACTTCCAGCACTAAAGTTAATGTCACGAGGATGTAATGTACAGTATGGGGAGTACAGTTAACGTGTGCATGTGTGGGTGCTCAGTCTTGCCCATCTGTTTGTGACCCATGGACTGTAGCTTGAGAGGCTTCTCTATCCATGGGGTTTCCCAGGAAAGAATACTGGAGTAGGGTTGCCATTTCCTCCTCCAGGGGGTCTTCACAACCCAGGAGGGAACCCAAGTCTCTTATGTCTCCTGCATTGGCAAGGGGATTCTTTACCTAGCATCACCTGGGTTAATACTATATCTTATATTAGAAAGTTGGTAACAAAGTACACCTTACAAGTTCTCATCACAAGAAAAAGTAAGGGCTTCCCTCGTGGTCCAGTGGTTAAGAATCCACCTTGCAATGCAGGGAACACTGGTTTGATCTCTGGCCCAAGAAGATCCCACAGGACACTAATACTGTGTGCCACAATTACTAAGCCTGTGCTCTGGAGCCCTCAAACCAGAACTACTGAGCCTGTGTGCAGCAACTCCTGAAACCCTTGCACCCTGGAGCCAGTGCTCCACTACAAGAGAAGCCTGCACAGGACAACTAGAGAAAGACTGTGTGCAGCAAGGAAGACACAGCACAGTCAAAAATAAACAGTGAAAAGCTGGTGGCTATACTATCCTTAGGATAGTCAACATTTTCTGATATGTAAAATACATAAACATTATGTTGTACACCTGCAACTAATACTAATACTGTTATGTGAATTATATGTCAACTGCCAGTTTTTTAAAATAGTGTTGGAACATGTGGATTAAAGTTTCATCTTAACTTCTGAGTTAAATTTACCCATTCCAGTTCATTTTAGTTCACTGATTCCTAAAATGTCAGTGTTCACTCTTGCCATCTCTTGTTTGACCATTTCCAATTTGCCTTGATTCATGGACCTAACATTCCAGGTTCCTATGCAATATTGCTCTTTACAGCATTGAACTTTACTTCCATCACCCATCACATCACAACTGGATGTTGTTTCCTTTTGGCTCTGTCTCTTCATTCTTTCTGGAATTATTTCTCCACGCTTCTCCAGTAGCGTATTGGGCACCTACCAACCTGGGGAGTTCATCTTTCAGTGTCATACCTTTTTGCCTTTTCATATTGTTCATGGGGTTCTCAAGGCAAGAATATTGCAGTGGTTTGCCATTCCCTTCATTTTGTCAGAATTCTCCACCGTGACCTGTCAATCTTGGGTGGCCCTACACAGCATAGCTCATAGTTTCATAGAGCTAGACAAGGCTCTGGTCCATGTGATTGGTTTGGTTAGTTTTCTTCGATTGTAGTTTTCATCCTGTCTGCCCTCTGATGGATAGGGATAAGAGGCTAATGGAAGCTTCCTGATGGGAGAGACTGACTGAGGGGGAAACTGGGTCTTGTTCTGATGGGTGGGGCTATGTTCAGTAAATCCTTCATCCAATTAGCTGTTGATGGGTGGAGTTGTTTCCTTCCTGTTGCTTCACCTGAGGCCAAACTATGGTGGAGGTAATGAAGATAATGGCGACCTCCTTCAAAAGGTTCCCTGCACCCACAGCTGCACTCAGTGCTTCTGACCTTGAAGCAGGCCACCACTGGCCCACACCTCTGCTGAAAACGCCTGGATATTCATGGGCATGTCTGAATCAGTCTCTTGTGGGGTCACTGCTCCTTTCT
Source organism: Nanger dama (assembly GCA_917880005.1). Taxonomy (NCBI): domain Eukaryota; kingdom Metazoa; phylum Chordata; class Mammalia; order Artiodactyla; family Bovidae; genus Nanger; species Nanger dama. The sequence goes on along the minus strand of CAKJTW010000366.1, from coordinate 31,635 downwards.
CCTGGATCCTGGTGCATACAGGTTTTGTTTGTGCCCTCCAAGAGTCTGTTTCCCCAGCCCTGTGTAATTTCTGGTGGGTTTATGGTAGGGTAATTGTGACCTCCTCCAAGACGGCTTATGCCATACCCAGGTCTGCTGCACCCAGTGCCACTGCAGCAGGGCACTGCTGACCTGCACCTCCACAGGAGACACTCAGACACAGTTCTGGCTCAGTCCCAGCAGGAAAAATGACTAGACAATTCAGGTATGGCCTAAATCAAATCCTTTATGATTATAAAGTAGAGGTGACAAATAGATTCAAGAGATTAGATCTGATAGAGTGCCTGATGAATTATGGATGGAAGTTTGTGACATTTTTTTGGAGGAAATGATCAAGTCCATCCCCCAAAAAAGGAATGCAAAAAGCAAAATGACTGTCTGAGGAGGTCTTACAAATATCTGTGAAAAGAAGAGAAATGAAAAGCAAAGGAGAAAAGGAAAGATATACCTATTTGAATGAAGAGTTCTAAAGAACAGCAAGGAGAGATAAGAAAGTCTTCCTCAGTGATCAGTGCAAAGACATAGAGCAAAACAATATAATGGGAAACACTAGAGATTTCTTCAAGAAAATTAGAGACACTAAGGGAATATTTCATGCAAAGATGAGTAAAAGACATAAGTGATATGGACTTATCAGTGAGTCGGTTCAGTTGCTCAGCCATGTCTGACTCTTTGAGACCCCATGAACCACAGCACTTCAGGCCTCTCAGTCCATCACCAACTCCCGGAGTCCACCCTAACCCATGTCCATTGAGTAGGTGAAGCCATTGAATCATCTCATCCTCTATCGTCCCCTTCTCATCCTGCCCTCAATCTTTCAGCATCAGGGTCTTTTCAAATGTGTTAGCTCTTCATATCAGGTGGCCAAATTTTGGAGTTTCAGCTTCAGTCTCAGTCCTTCCAATGAACACCCAGGACTAATCTCCTTTAGAATGGACTGGTTGGATCTCCTTGCAGTCCAAGGGACTCTCAAGAGTCTGCTACAACACCACAGTTCAAAAGCATCAATTCTTCAGCACTCAGCTTTCTTTATAGTCCAACTCTCACATCCATACATGACTACTGGAAAAACCATAGCCTTGACAAGATGGATCTTTGTTGACAAAGTAATGTCTCTGTTTTTTAATATGCTGTCTAGGTTAGTCATAACTTTCCTTCCAAGGAGTAAGTGTCTTAATCTCATGGATGCAATCACCATCTGCAGTGATTTTGGAGCTCAGAAAAATAAAGTCAGCCACTGTCTCCACTGTTTCCCCATCTATTTTCTATGAAGTGAAGGGACCGGATGCCATGATCTTCATTTTCTGAATGTTGAGCTTTAAGCCCACTTTTTCACTCTCCTCTTTCACTTTCATCAAGAGACTTTTTAGTTCTTCTTCATTTTCTGCTATAAGGGTGGTGTTATCTGCATATCTGAGGTTATTGATATTTCTCCCAGCAATCTTGATTCCAGCTTGTGCTTCTTCCAGCCAAGTGTTTCTCATGATGTACTCTCCATAGAAGTTAAATAAGCAGGGTGACAATATACAGCCTTGACATGCTCCTTTCCCAATTTGGAACCAGTCTGTTGTTCCATGTCCTGTTCTAACTGTTGCTTCCTGACCTGAATACAGGTATCTTAAGAGGTAGGTCAGGTGGTCTGGAATTCCCATCTCTTTCAGAATTTTCCCCAGTTTATTGTGATCCACACAGTCAAAGGCTTTGGCGTGGTCAATAAAGAAGAAAGAGATGTTTTTCTGGAACTCTCTTGCTTTTCCACTGATCCAGCAGATGTTGGCAATTTGATCTCTGGTTCCTCTGCCTTTTCTAAATCCAGCTTGAACATCAGGATGTTCACGGTTCATATATTGTTGAAGCCTGGCTTGGAGAATTTTAAGCATTAGTTTACTAATGTGTGAGATAAGTATAATTGTGTGGCAGTTTGAGCATTCTTTAGCATTGCCTTTCTTTGAGACTGGAATGAAAACTGACCTTTTTCCAGTCCTGTGGCCACTGCTGAGTTTTCCAAATTTGCTGACATATTGACTGCAGCACTTTCACAGCATCATCTTTTCGGATTTCAAATAGCTCTACTGGAATTCCATCACCTCCACTAGCTTTGTTCATAGTGATGTTTCCTAAGGCCCACTTGACTTCACATTCTAGGATGTCTGGCTAAAGGTGAGTGATCACACTATGGTGATTATATGGGTCGTGAAGATCTTTTTGTATAGTTCTTTTGTGTATTCTTGCCACCTCTTCTTAATATCTTCTGCTTCTGTTAGGTCCCTACAATTTCTGTCCTTTATTGAGCCCATCTTTGCATGAAATGTCCCCTTGGTATCTCTAATATTCTTGAAGAGATCTACAGTTTTTCCCATTCTGTTGTTTTTCTCTGTTTATTTGCATTGATCATTGAGGAAGGCTTTCTTATCTCTCCTTGCTAGTCTTTGGAACTCTGCAATAAAATGAGTATATCTTTCCTTTCTCCTTTGCTTTTCACTTCCCTTCTTTTCAAAGCTATTTGTAAGGCCTCCCCAGATAGCCCTTTTGATTTTTGCATTTCTTTTTCTTGGGGATGGTCTTGATTCCTGTCTCTTGTACAGTGTTACAAACCTCCATCCATAGTTCCTCAGGCACTCTGTCTTTCAGTTCTAGTCCCTTAAATCTATTTCTTACTTCAACTGTATAGTCATAAGGGATTTTATTTAGGTCATACATGAATAGTCTAGTGGTTTTCTCCACTTTCTTCAGTTTAAGTCTAAATTTGGCAATAAGGTGTTCATGATCTGAGCCACAGTCAGCTCCCGGTCTTGTTTTTGCTGACTGTATAGATCTTCTCCATCTTTGGCTGCAAAGAATATTATCAGTCTGATTTCAGTGTCGACCATCTGCCAAGAGAAAGCACTGGACCTAACAGAAGCAGAAGATATTAAGAAGAGGTGGCAAGAATACACAGAAGAACTATACAAAAAGACCTTCATGACCCAGAAAACCACGATGGTATCATCACTCACCTAGAACCAGACTTATTGAAATGCAAAGAGGACCTTAGGAAGCATCACTATGAACAAAGCTAGTGGAGGTGATGAAATTCCACTTGAGTTATTTCAAATCCTAAAAGATAATGCAATGAAAGTGTTGCACTCAATATGCAGCAAATTTGGAAAACTCAGCAGTGACCACAGGACTGGAAAAGATCAGTCAGCATTCCAATCCCAAAGAAAAGGAAAAGGTATTGCCAAAGAATTGCACTCATCTCACACTCTAGCAAAGTAAATCACAAAACTTTTCAATCCAGGCTTGAACAGTACATGAACCGGGAACTTCCAGATGTTCAAGCTGGATTTAGAAAAGGCAGAGGAACCAGAGATCAAATTGCCAACATCCATTGGATCACTGAAAAAGCAAGAGAGTTCCAGAAAAACATCTACTTTTGCTTTATTGACTATGCCATAGCCTTTAACTGTGTGTATCACAACAAATTGTGGGAAATTCTTAAAGTTACGGGACTACCATATCACCTAACTTGCCTCCTGAGAAATCTGTATGCTGGTCAGGAAGCAACAGTTAGAACGGGACATGGAACAACAGACTGGTTCCAAATTGAGAAAGGAGTATGTCAAGGCTGTATATTGTCACCGTGCTTATTTAACTTGTATGAAGAGTACATAATGTGAAATGCCAGGCAGGAAGAAGCACAAGCTGGAATCAAGATTGCCGGGAAAATATCAATAACCTCAGATACACAGATGACACCACCTTTATGGCAGAAAGCAAAGACGAACTAAAGAGCCTCTTGAAAGTGAAAGAAGAGAGTGAAAAAGTTGGCTTAAAACTCAGCATTCAGAAAACTAAGATGATGGCATCCAGTCCCATCATTTCATGGCAAATAGATGGGGAAACAATGGAAACAGTGACAGTCTTGTTTTCTGGGCTCCAAAATCACTGCAGATGGTGACTGCAGCCAAGAAGTTAAAAGATGCTTGCTCCTTGGAAGGAAAGCTATGACCAATCTAGAAAGCAGATTAAAAAGCAGAGACATTACTTTACCAACAAAAGTCCATCTAGTCAAAGCTATGGTTTTCCCAGTATTCATGTATGAATGTGAGAGTTGGAATGTAAAGAAAGCTGAGTGCCAAAGAATTGATGCTTTTGAACTGTGGTGTTGGGGAAAACTCTTTTTTTTGGGGGTGGCGGGGAGAGAAGACTCTTGAGAGCCCCTGGAGTAGCAAGGAGATCCAACCTGTCCATCCTAAAGGAAATGAGTCCTCAATATTCATTGGAAGAACTGATGCTGAAACTGAAACTCCAATACTTTGGCTACCTGATGCAAAAACTGATTCATTAGAAAAAAACCCTGATGCTGGAAAGGTTGAAGGCTGGAAGAGAAGGGGATGACAGGATGAGATGACTGGATGGCATCGCTGACACGATGGACATGAGTTTGAGTAGGCTCCGGAAGTTGGTGATGGACAAGGAAGCCTGGCGAGCTTCAGTCCAATGAGTTGCCAGGAGTTGGACACCATTGAGTGACTTAACTGTACTGGTCTTAACTTCATTTTGTGGACCCATGTTAAATTAATTACTTAAATATGAAAATATAAAATCTCACTATTATCATTCTATGGGTTTAAGACAGACACAGAAACAGACAGTAATTCACCTGCACATGAGATGTAGGCTTCCTCCTTTGGAGAACATGAAGTATAATTCCAATGGTCAGAAGGACACTGCCAGAGAGAAGTATCCGTGTTCCGACATCGGATTCCATCTACCCACCGAGGTCTGAAACCTTCTCTAAGAGCAACAGAAGAGTTGAGACCTCCACTGTCCCCACAGCCAAGCTGACTGCAGATGATGGACACAGTGATGTCTTCCATGGGGCTGCGGCAGACACTGCCCCAGGTCCCGTTGTAGAAAACTTCCAGCCACCCAGCGCACTGCTGGTCCTCGCTCACCATCCTGAGGGCCAGGAACTCTAAGATCGAAAGGGAGGAATCAGGACTGGTGAAAACTTCACTCAGTGCTCTGGGTTTTCCTCTCTCCCAGAAATAGTGCCCACTCATCTCTGAACCAGCTAAGGAGATACCCATTAAGTGATAAGACTGAAAGTTGTCTCCCTTTTACCTGACTTTGTCCATTTGTGTCTATATTTTTAAACATTTCTACCACTATGATGTAGTGAATATGAACAGAGAGGAAGAGCAACCTGGGTACCTGTAGGGAGGGGAGCTGAATTCTGCTTCCAGACAAAATCTCTAAGACAGTGTGAAAGGGATGTGATATGATATTGGGGAGGTGGCAGAATAATGAACCCTCAGATGTCTCATCCAAATCTCTGGAACCATGAATATGTTACTTTACCTGGCAAAGGGATCTCACAGATGTGCTTAAGGTTAAGAATCTTGGGATGGTGAGATTAAGTTGAAATATTGTGAATTAACTGTGTGAACCCAGTCTAATTACATTCTTGTTGGGTTGGCCAGAAAGTTCCTTTGGTTTTTAAGTCAAAATAAAAGACATTTTTCATGTTCATTAAGAACTTTATTGAATAGCATATTTATCATTTTGTTCCACTACCTTCTGCCATTTTCAGGCAACTTCCTAATTCCCTCTTCCCAAAACTTTTATCTTTCCAAGCAAAGAACTATTCCAAGTGTGTTTTATAGTCTTCAGGGAATTAAAATTTTTTCCATTAAGAGAATTTTGTAAAGATCTAAATGAATGGAAAGCTGAAACTGAAATGTCTGATAAATACAGCTGATGAATCAGAACTAGCCAAACTGTGGCAGTTTTTGCCTGGCCTACAAAGACGTATGTGGTCTTGTATTATCCTGATGGAAGATTATGCATTTTCGTTGGATTATTTCTAAATGTTTTTCATTAAGTGCTGCTTTCAGCTGGTCTAACGGGGAACAGTACTTGTTAGAATTATCATTTGGTTTTCTGGAAGGTACTCTCTTAATAGAGGACTCCTTTCCAATACCACCACGTACACAACATCCCCTTCTTTGGAAGAAGACTGGCCTTTGGTGTGGTTGGTGGTAGTTCACTTCACTTGTGCCACAGTCTCCATTCCACATTATTGTGCTGTATCCACTTTTCATCATCCATCAAAATTTGTTTTAAAAGCAAAGCATTTTCATTATGTTTGAGTAGAGAATCTCATGTAGAAATATTGCCATGAAAGTTTTTTTCACTTATGTGAAACCCAAACATCAAAGCAATTAATATAACCAAACTGGTACAAATGACTTTCAATGCTTGATTTGGATATTTTGAGTATGTTGTCCATCTCTTGCATGGTTTAACATTGATTGTCTTCAAGTAATAGCTCAATTAGATTGCTATCAACTTCAGCTAGTCTACCCTACTGTGCAGTACTGTTCAGTGAGAAATCTCCAACACAAAACTTCATAAATCACTTTTGATTAATGTGATCAGTCACCACACTTCCATACACTCTGCAAATTTGTATTGCATTTCAGTTGTGTTTCTAACTTTTCTTGAAATAATAAAGCATGATATGCTGAAAATGTTGCTTTTTTCCCTTCCATTTTCAATATTAAAATGGCTACTCAAAAATTCACCTATTTTGATTTTTGTTTGGAATGATGCATGTTGATATGATAGCTGTCAGAAAACAATGTAACAAAATTGTTTCAAACGAAGTGAAAGACAACTAAGTGTTACTAGACCATCTTACAGGATAAAAAGAAGGAACATTTTGGCCAAACCAATAGAAGCACTTTTTCTTGGCTCTGGCTCCAGGGAGGTGTGACTCTGGATGATGGTTAGAGATGTGCAGCATTGCTGGTCTGATGATGGATGAAGGGAGGCTATGAGCCAAGAAATGCAAATCGTTTGGAAAGAAACTTGATATAAAAAAGGGATTCTTCACCAAAGCCTCAGAAGTGATGTGGTCTTGCTGAAATCTTAATTCCAACAGGGGGATCTTGTTGAACGTCGACCCTACAGAACTCTAAGGCAATAAATATATGTTGTTTTAAACTATTGTGTGGTAATTTGTTACAGAAGCAAACAGAAACTAGTACGATGGACTTAAGATTTTTGTCCCACATATAAGGCAAGGTGAATCCTACTTTCAACTGGAAATTCTAAGAAACTGCTCTGCCAGGAAACTCTGCTAAGAAAGGACTAGAAGTTCCGCTGCTACAGGAGGTCGTGAAAGCACCTAGTCTTCACGTCTGCTGGAAAGACTGGATCCACGGGAGGAAGCTTTCTTCTCTAGGCCTTTCAGCATCTCTCCCTCAGGGCTCAGATCTCCGTCCTCCAGGGCCCCACCCCTCCCCCAGCCTGTGGACAGTGTGCAGCGCGGACCTGAGCAGATGACCCCCGCGTCCTGCTTGTGTCTGCAGTCGTGCCGCCCCCAGCCCCGGGAAGGGCATCTCCACACGCGGGACTCCTTTCCTGTGCAGTTCAGGTCGTCCAGCCAGATGGGTCCTGATCCCGCCCCAAAGTGAGCAGACCCCGTGGCATTGAGGGCTTCTCCACAGCCCAGCTGCCTGCACACCACGCGGGCATCGTCCAGGTCCCAGCCGTCATCACAGATGGTGCCCCAGGAGCCCTGGTCAAGGATCTCCACTCTCCCGGCGCAGGGACCGCCCCCGTCCACCAGGCGGAGCTGCCTGCTGTCTGAGGAGAGAGAAATGGGACAATGAGGAGTCGACCTAGGGAATGAGAAGGGTCTTCTGTCCTGTGGGACCCTCACCTGAGCAGTAGGGGGCGCTCTCCTCTGAGGCCGCAGAGCCTGCAGCCTGAGACAGGGAGTCATTGCACTGGGGCAGCACCTGGGTCTGGTTTCCTGAAGAAACAACAATGATCAGAGGGCTGGTGGATTGAAGAAAAGGAAATTGAATTAAGCTAAATAATGTCTTAGTGATGAAGTCTGAGATAAACAATGTATCAGTAAGGTTATCGTAATCTTAGGGCTCACCTTCTCTAGGGAGCGTTCTGCTTCTGACAATGTCACAATTGGTTTCAGCCAACCATTGCACTAAGAAGTTTAATAAGCTCTTTTGTCTCTAAATCTATCCATAAACAGGAAAAGTAAAATAAAATCTTTCCCAAAGGGATTCTACCACTTTTTCATCTACACTGTTTGTTACTAAAAACAATACACATATAAAAGAAATCTCATAGAAAACCAGAAGGAAACAGACATTAGAAAGAATTTCCCAAGTTATTCAGCTACTAGAGTTATCTGACGGAGAATTTAAATAGCCTCCTAGAATTAATTGACAAAAGAAAATGACAAAATAACAACAGATAAAAATTCTAGAGCTGAAAAACTTAACAGCTGCTATTAAGAAGTAAAGGGTAAGAGTTTCAACACATTAGCTTGGCATAAGGTAGAAACAGTAAACAGAAGATCAGAGGACAAATAGTCTTCTATTTAGAGATGCATGGGTCTCTAAATAAGAGGTCATGTAATAAGTGTCCTGGTTGTCATTGCTGTTGTTTAGTCACTCATATGATACTTCTAAGGATCATATGGACTGTAGTCTACCAGGCTCCTCGTCCATGGGAATTCTCAAGCAAGAATATTGCAGTGGGTTTCCATTTATTTCTTCAGGAAATCTTCAAGACCCAGGGGTGAAACTTGTGTTTCCTGACTTGGCAGGTGTTCTCTTTACTACTGAGCCACCAGGGAAGCGTGTCCTGGTTATATTGCTATGTAATAAAATTTCCCATAAAACTTAGCCACTTAAGCAAAAAAATAGACTTCATTTTGCTTAAGACTTCCTGGGTAAGTAATTTGGGAAAAATTCCACTTGGCAGTTCTGCCTTAGAGTCTTTCGTGTGGTTGCACTTAGATGTCATCTGGAGCTGAAGTCGTCTGATGACTTAAGTGTGATTATATAAGGAAACCCCTTGAAGCATTTTAGGGATAAAGAGACATCATGTTTGCAACGTAATTCAGAAAGATTTTACATATTCATGGAGAAATGTGGTGGGAGGGGGACAGAGAACGAAAGACAGAAACAGAGATAGAGAGAGATGTCAGTTGGGGGAGAGAATGAAGCAGAATACTAACATTAGGAAATCCAACTAAAGGTCTTCTGAATTCTTACATTATTCTTACACCTTTACTGTAAGTCTTAAATTACATTAAAATTTTTAAAAAGGAAAAGTAAAAAAAGTCAGAGATAAATCATTCCTAGGACACTTTCACTAAAAGGAATACTTATAACATCAAAAACATAAAATGCCTAGAAAAACCTAGCAGAAGATGAGCAAAACCTGAGAGAAACTGGAGATCTAACTGAATGGAGGGATATATATATATATATATATATATATATATATATATATATATACACAATGCCAATGAATTGGAAGATTCAACATCATCAGTCACCTCAAATTTCTGTGTAGATTAACTCTAATCTCAAACAAAATACATTTATGCTTTTTTTTTGTGATGAAAAATGACAAGATGAGGGATGTCTCTCCTGGTCCAGTGATTGAAAATCAACCATGCGATGCCGAGGACTCAGGTTCAGTCCTTGGTGTGAGACTAAGATCCCACATGCCACAGAGAATCTCAGCAAGATCACAACTGGGCAGTCCATGCGTCATGACAGAAGATCCCACAAGATATAATAAAGATCCATACACTGCAACTAGTGCCCAACACTGTCAAATAAACACATGTTTTTTAAATGAAAATCTGATTCCTAAATTGGAATAAAATACAAAAGAACAAGAATTATCAACAGAGTTGACCAAAAAAGCAACTAAAGTAGAAGAGTTAATAATATATAGTAACTCTTATCTGTTAAAATTATCCAGACTTACTATAAAGTTATAATAATTAAGAAAATGCAGTATTGGTGCAAAGATAGAGAAATGATACAATGGAATAGAACAGAGAGTCTTTAAAAAGACTCAGACATATGCTCTTCTTATGACAAATGTGGCACTGCAGTGGGGAAAAGAGTCTTTTCAGAAAAAGATTCTGAGTCATTTAATGTCATATGAAACTTGATCTTAACTTACATGGATATGAGTTGCAGAAGGGATGTACAATTCTATGCAAGAGAAAAATAATTTAACTTCTACAAGACACTCTTGGAGAATGTTTTTATGGTCTTAGAGTAAACAAGTTCTTTTAAAAGGATATAAGAAGCATTAAATGTAAAGGAAGAAGTTAGTAAGCAGCAATTTCTTAAGATTAAGAGATTTGCTCATCAAAGGACACCATACCATGAAGAAAATGAAAATGAAAGACCATAGGTTAAACACACAAGATAACATGTTTGCACCCAAAGTCATTGTCATGGTAAGTTTTAGCATCATTTTTGTAATAGTCAAGAATAGGAAACAACTCAAATCTCTACTATCTATTGTGGAATGGATCAATTCATGGTCTTGTGATCATTCAAAGACATACTCTACAGTAATAAAAATTAATAAAATGCTTCTATTGGCAACATCATGAGTGAATCTCAAATACAGTGGTGATGCAGTGTTATACACAAAAGAAAACATACTGCATAATTTTATACACAGTTCAAAAAATGATAAAACACTCTATGGTAGTAGAGGTTAGGAAGGCAGTTTTAGCTGGAGAGGAGGGAGATAGTCATGGGGAAGGAACAGTGACTGTGATGCTGGGAATGTTCTCTTTGCTGATCTGGGTATATGACTGAAGTCTACACTTACTGCTTTTACATTATTTTCTATGATTATATTTAAATAATGGTGTTACTTAAAATACATTATTTCCCCTTACCACTTCTTGCCCTGAGTTGGAAAATGAACGAACAATGAGAAGAACCACATTTCACCATGACATATGTGCCTTTTGAGGCCAGTTTCCTGTCACTCTCTGCTCTTGGGGACATTTCACTCCAGAAGCATCCTGAGTACCAGTACCCTTTCATCCTCTCTTACCTGAACAGATCACAGAGGCCATGTTGCCATGGGAACAGTCAGGACCACCCAGGGCAGTCACAGGACAACTCCACAGGAAGGACTCCACCCCAGAACAGTGAAATCGGACTGTTGAGATCTGAGTACTTCCTTCCACAAAGCGTGGTCCTCTAGGGGTGGAGATGGCGACTCCACAGCCGAGCTGATGACAGACAACATTGGCATTGGCCAGACTCCAGTGGGAGGCACAGAGCGCTCTCCATCGTCCAGAAATGCTCATCTCCACCTGCCCCTCACACTGAGAGGAGCCGTTTGTCATGAGTCGGACTTCTGCGTACATTGGTAGAAGAAGACAGAGTTTCAACAGTCTTATTTTCTCACCTGAACAAGGTAAGTGGAGAGGTTATAAATTTGATCTACATCTCACCTGAACAGGTAACCTGAGCAGCTCCACTGTGGTGACAAGTGCCCCCTGGACAGGGCACTCTGGGGCACCACCAGAGCTCAGGCTCCTCCCCTCACATCTGAACTCTTCAGCCCAGACCTGGCCATCTGACTCTCTGAAGGGCACATGTCCCAGGACAGACACAACCTTGCCACATCCCAGCTCTGCACAGATGACCTGGGCAGTGGGGAATGTAAAGTTCCCATCAGACACTGGGGTCCAGTCTTTTCCAGAATGAACTTCAACTCGCCCTGAGCAGGGTCTGTCTCCATCAGCTAGACGCATAAATCCTAAGAGAAACAAACAAGCAAACCCGGTGAATGTTCTGGATCCTGATTTGACAAATGGAAACAACACACACAGGCATGATGTGAATGCTTTTCTTTTCCAGGAGTGGGCTATGGAGAGAGAATTTGATAGTTGGTGTCAGAATTGCCTTTTTGTGAACAAGATTCTGAAGAGAAATTCAGAAGAATTTGCAGGGTCAGTTTGGGATGACTGTATCCCAACAATGTATACTCTGATAATGGTTAGAAACATGAATTCCTTATCTACAGGCCTGGAAACTACAGAGCCCAAGACTTATCATCAGAAATGGCTGAATACCAGGGATATGTAATTTATCATTGGTTGGAGAAGTGAATTTTACATTTAGGACCCCAGGACTACAGAGTCCAAGAAAACTGCATAATGTGTTGGCATTCAAATGTGAATGCAGACATATGAAAAACAGAACCACCCCAGAAAGACAAGAACTGTGACAGAGTAGAGATCTGTCATCTAGACAAAGTTAGAAAATTTTCCTGAGACTTGTAAGGCTATTATATTGAATAGTTTTCTTTCCCAGGAGCTAGTCCTCAAGTGACTTAGGTAAGTAAAATTATGAAGCAGGATCTAAGAATGCATGCCAACCTGTAGGGGGTTGTCTGAGAGAAGAAATATAGACATTATAATCAACATTTATGGGTTTTATATTTTTCTGATAATTTTTAATGGCAAAAATTCCAAGAATTTCTTAGGTGACTTCAGTGGGAAAGAACATGAGTTAAGAAAGCTCAGGGAGTCATAGAAGAGGGGGTGTGGTCCTAACCATCTCTCTTGAAACCCCAAGATTTGTCAATGACCTTGGGAGAGAGTGAGTTCTGATTGGAAGTTTCAGGACTGTAAGTTTGCCAAAGAGTTCCTATTACAGGTTTTTCTTCTGACACAGGAATCACAGAAAATGCTAAGGGGTGATATTTAACTGATTTTAATTCTATTATTGTGCTTTTTCTGTATCCATATTTGACATCAAGATGATAGAAAAGGAGATTACCCTGCTCTCATTCTCCCACAGAAACAGGGTGCCCCCAGCAACATGCCTGTCAACTTCAGACAGAACTGTGGACCCAGAATCAGCTCCATGATGTTGCTCCAGCCCTGCACCACCATGGTTCTGGGCAGTCCTGTCTGCCCAGACATCCAGAAGGAGGCACAACCTGTTGGAAACTCTGGTAATAGGAGGGTCAATTGCAGACCTGAGTACGGATTATGAAGCAGCCCTTTGACTTATCCAGACCCATTCTACCACAGTAGGGAGGCAATCTTGACCATGCAAGAACCCAGGGAAAACCACATCCATCCATGCCTTTGCTACACACCCACTGACCATAGACCCCAAAGCAGCTGCAGGAGCAGCAACATAACCTAACTCCAGCTTTGCTAGTCCCTGATCCAGAGGCAGTCCTATCAGGTCAAGGACAAGGCAGTAAATATTTACTTGTGGAAACCAGTCTGTAAAGTCTGGAAGAGGTGCTCCTTCAAATGCACAATCACCAGTGCATGCCTACCCAGATGATGAAGAATCTAGCAAACATGGCACCACCGGAGGAAACTAATAAAGCTCCCAAACTGATCCTAAAGAAATAGAGATCTATGAACTGCTTGATAAAAAATTCAGATTCACTGTTTTCAAGCTCAGTGACCTACAAAGAAGAATACAGAGAGACAAGTAAACACAATCAGGAAAACTATACATGAACAAAATGAGAAGCTTCATAAAGAACTAGAAAACATAAATAAAAGAACCAAACAGAAATTCTGGAGCTCAAGGATTCAATAATTGAATTACAAATCCAAAGGAAAGCATCAAAGAAACTCTATCATGGAAATCAAAGAATCACTTAGCTTGAAGACATTCCATTTGAAATTATCAAGTTAGAAAAACAAAAAGAAAAAACAGTGAACAGAATACATAGCACATATGGGATACCATTAGCCATATATATATATATATATATTTGAGAATCCCAGTAGGAAAAAAGAAATAAAGGAGCAAAAAGCATATTCAAAGAAATAATAACCGAGAATTCCCAAATCTAGGGAGGGAAATGGACATCTTGATTCATGAAGCCTATGAGTTCACAAATAGGTCCACACCAAGACACGCTATGATTAAATTACCAAACTTTAAGATAAAGAGAAATTTTTGAAAACAGGAAAAAAAGTGACTTGTCACCAAGAAAAACACTTTAAAACTAGAAATCTTGAAGTCCAGGAGAGCGGCATGATACATCAAAAGTACCACAAGAAAAAAACCTTGCCAACCCAATCATCAAAGCTTTACATGGATAAACTATCCTTTAAAAATGGGGGTATTAGATAGTATCACATATATATGTATACACACACAAAAGGGCTTCCCAGGTTTCTCAGAAGTAAAGAATCAGCCTGCCAATGCAGCAGACGCAAGTTCAAACCAAACCACCACCACTACCAAAACAATAATATATGTATATTATATATGTTATATAATATGTGTGTATATGCTATATAACATATACATGTTATATATACATTTGTGTGTACGTTAGTTGTTCAGTCATGTCCAACTCTTTGTGACTCCAAGGATTGTAGACCACCAGGTTCTTCTGTCCATGGAATTCTCTAGGTAAGAATACTAGAGTGAGTAGACAATCCCTTCTCAGGGGATCCTCCCAACCCAGGGATCAAACCTGGGTATCCTGCACTGTAGGAAGATTTTTACCATTTGAGCCACCAGGCTCAAATGACATATATATATATGTCATATATATAAATGACAAGCAAAATCTGAGGGATTTCATCATCACTACATTACCAAAGTGCTAAAAGGGTTCTTCAAGTTTCAATGAATAAACAAAACAATGATACAAAAGTATCTTCACATATGAAAGTGTAAATCTTACTGGAAAATCTAAAGAGAAATACAGAATATTGTAATATTGGTACATAACTTGCTTTTAACATTAGTATTTAAATATAAATCAAAAGATCATCATAAGAGTAACTATAATTACAGAAAGCTGCTGTTGGAAACACAATATAGAAAAAAGTAAAATCTGATATCAATCACTTAAAATGTAGGGGAGGAATAAAATTCAGTTTTTGCATGTTATTGAAATTAAGTTGTTTTCATAACAGTACTTAACTTTGCTATAGACTGCTATAGCTAGAAAGTGTTTTATACAAGTTCATTGGTAACTACAACAAAAAGTATAGTACATACACACAAAAAAAGAGAAATTAATTAAAGCATACCACTATAAGAAATCATCAAGCCATAAATACAACACAGAAGAAAGAAGGAGCAAGAAACTATAAAACAGAGAGAAAACAATTAATAAAATGGCAGTGCAAGTCCTTATCCTTCAATATGATTATAAATGTGAAGGTACTGTACTTTCAAATGAAAAGATATAGATTATCTGAATGGACTAAAAACAAGATCCAACTACATACTGTTGTATAAGAGACTCACTTGAGATTTCATGACTTAGGTAGGCTGAAAGTGAACAGGTGGAGAAAGAGATACCATGCAAATAATAACCTAAAGAGATCAAAGTCAGGCAAAAGAGACTTTAAGTAAAAACTGTCACAAGAGACAGCTTAACTGGAAGATAGAACAGCTACACATATATATGCACCCAACATTATAGCATTTCAGTATGCACGACAGCATGGACAGCTCTTAAGGAAGAAGTAGAAGCAATACATTAACAGTAGAAAACTTCAACACCCCACTCTCTATAATTAACAGATCATTCAGACAAAATATCAATATGCATTCTTCTCAAGCACACGTGGAATATTTTCCAGGGTAAATGACATGTTAGCTACAAACAAAGACCTCCCTGGTGGCTCAGACGGTAAAGCGTCTGTCTACAATGTGGGAGACCTGGGTTCGATCCCTGGGTTGGGAAGATCCCCTGGCGAAGGAAATGGCAAGCTACTCCCAGGACTATTGCCTGGAAGATCCCATGGACAGAGAAGCCTGGTAGGCTACAGTCCATGGGGTCGCAAAGAGTCGGAAACAATTGAGCGAGTTCACTTCACTCAGGCTACAAACAAGTCTTAACAAATTCAAGAAAATTTGAATAATTTCAAGTATCTTTTCTGACCACAGTGGAATAAAACTAAAGGTCAATAATGGTTAGCAAACAAAAAAATCATGAATAGATTGAAAGTAAACAATATACATATTTTAGACTGATTTCAGAATTGTACTTTCTATATCTATAATGAATGCCATTGGACTTTTGAGAAGGATTATGTAAAACCTGTAGATAACTTTGAGTAGTGTAGACATTTTTAACAATATAGATTCTTGCAACACATGAACACAAGATGCTTTTTCATTTATCTATATCTTCATCAATTTCTTTCATATATATTTTATAATCTTGAAAGAAGGTGGCATGCTGCAAAAAGAGAGGGAGAAGAGAGTAATAAAGAAGCAGAAATCAAGTAAGGCCTAATTTGCAGAGTTCTGAGTTTTAAAAGCTTCAATCTATATAAAATACACAAGTATTTAGGGAAAATAATTGCTAAATTAGTAATTAGAATATTTCATTGCACTCTGCTCCTCTTATATGCCACTCAACTGTTCCATCCTTTCCCATTTCTCCCACTTCAGATAAGAAAACACAATTTTAAAACATACGAATGGATGGCAAATAAAATGGAAAAAGGAAAGCAACTGCTGTAGAAGTAGAGTATAATTTGGGTATGTGGCAAGCAAAAGTGGGATAAGAAGTTCTGAAGTTAAAGTAGAGAAACCAAAATAAAAATTTATCACTTTTCCACCCAAGGAACATATTTTTAAGAGAATGCAATGTAACTCAATGAAAACCATTGTTTGATTCATCAAGTAAAATTCCCTGATATCTGATTGTATTTATATTAGTGTCCATATTCTTATTATTTATTGCTAGAATTCTTTCTGTTAAAGGATATCCTAGCAGTGCCCAACATCCAATCAAAAGGTTACAAGGCTTTCTAAAAAGAAAAATGTAACTCATAGCAAAATGTTAAAAGAGCAATCATTAAAAACAGATTCCAGAATAACAAATTATTTAATTGACTGCTAGTAAAGACATTAATGTAAATATGCTTAGAAAAACAAACAAACAAACAAAAAAAAAAAAACAGAGAGAAAAAACTAGAAAATAGCCAAATGGAACTTATAAAACTGAAAAATCAATATATGGAATGAAAAATTGACTGGATTAGCATAAAAAGAGGTTAGATATGGCAGAACAAAAAAAGGGATAGGGAAATTAAACACCTATCAATAGAGACTATCCAAACTGAAGCAGAGAGAAAAAAGAGGCAGAAAATGAACCACGGATGGGAACTCTGTGGCTCTTGGGACAAGAGTAAACCATGTTAAAATATGCATATTTGAAGACTCAGAATAAGGGATGAGTAGAAAACTAGTTGTAAATAATGGATGGAATTTTTTCCCAAATTTAACAAAAACTATAAACCAAGCCAAAAAGCTAAACAAACTCTAAAAGATAAAAATAAGGAAAATTACCTCAGACACCTAATAATTATGGAAAACCAGTGATAAACCAAAAAAAAAAAAAAAATGCCATGAAACATTGACATGTTATGTAAAGGTGAAGGTGAAGTCGCTCAGTCATGTCTGACTCTTTGCGACCCCGTGGACTGTAACCTACTAGGCTTCTCCATCCATGGGATTCTCCAGGCAAGAAAAGGTTGACAAAAATGAGTATTACTGGCTATTTATTAGAGGCAATACTAGCCATAGGCCAATGTGAAAATGTCTTCAGTGTGGTGAAAATTTCTAAACTAGAACACAGTCACTGGTGAAAGTATTTTCAAAAATTATTAAAAGTTAAAATGTTTCATATAAAAAGATGATAGAATTTGAGACCACCAGACCATCACTAAACACACACACAAAAATGTTCCAGTAAGGTACAAGAAAGTGATAACATGTGAAAATTTGGGTCTACCCAAAGCTATAAAGACTGCTCTAAGTGATAATTCTGTGAATAAATACAAAAACAATTGCACATGTTTGAGATAATAGAATATTTAAGATAAAAATAGCAGCAACATTTTATAAGATTAATTAATTTGTTCTATTATTTGTTAAGAGACAAACTGTCATTTTAAGGGCTTCTGTGAAAACTCAATTCGTAAAGAATCTGCCTGCAATGCAGAAGAAGCCAGTTCAATTCCTGGGTCAGGAAGATCTGCTGGAGAAGGGATAGGCTACCGACTCCAGTATTCTTGTCTTCCCTGGTGGCTTGGCTTGTAAAGAATCCACCTGCTATGTGGGAGACCTGGGATCGATCCCTGGGTTGGTAAGATCCCCTGGGCAAGGGAAATGCTATCCACTCCAGTATTCTGGCCTGGAGAATTCCATGGACTGTTTAGTTCATGGGGTCACAAAGAGTCAGACAGGACTGAATGACATTCACTTTCAGTTTTCCCTTATCATTTTAAGGTAAAATATGGAAGATGGCAGAGTATAATGACTCAAGCTCACCTCCTCTCACAAAAGCACAAAAATCACACCTAACTTTTGAACAACCATCAACAAAAAGAGTATATCCTATTAAAAATGATATTCTACATCCAAAGACAAAGAAGCAGCCAGAATAAGATGGTAGGAGGGATTTATTTACAGTATAATGAAACCTCATACCCACCAGGTGAATGATTAACAAACTGGAAAATAATTATATGATAGATTACCCACAGAACATTTCTGAAACTCAGGTCAAGCTCCCCACCCTGAGGGTCTGGCATCAGGAAGAGGAGGCCCCAGAGCACTTGGTTTTGGGGGCTTGATCATAGGAACTCCACATGAACAAGGGAAGGGAAGGGAAGGGAAGTGAAAGTTGCTCAGTCATGTCCAACTTTTTGTGACCACATGAACTGTACCCTGCCAGTCTCCTCTGTCTATGGAACTCTTCAGGTCAGAATACTGGAGTGGGTAGCCTTTCCTTCCTCCAGGGGATCTTCTGAATCCAGAGACTGAGCCCAGGTCTCCTGCATTGCAAGCAGATTCTTTACTGTCTGAGCTACCAGGAAAACCCAAGAATACTGGGGTGGGTAGCCTATTCCTTCTCCAGTGGATCTTCCCAACCCAGGAACTGAACCAGGATCTCCTGCACTGTAGGCAGATTCTTTACCAGCTCAGCTCCCAGGGAAGCCCACTGGGGCCCAGGGGAAAAACCATGACTTCACAGAAGCCAAGGCCAGACCTACCTGCTCCTCTTATAGGGTCTTCTGGGGAGGTGAGGGCAGCTGTGGCTCACCGTAGGGACAAGGACATTGGTGGCACAAGTACCAAGGGGTACTCATTGGCATGAGCTCCCCTGGAGGCTGCCATTTTGACACCAAGACCTGTCCGCACCCAACAGCCTGCAGGGTCCAGTGATGGGGTGCCTCCAGATCAAACAACCCACAGGGCAGGAACGAAGCCCTGCCTATTAGCAGACAAGCAGTCTAAAGTCTTCCTGAGCCCACAACTGCCTCTATACACATCTTTTGGCATGGCTCTGCACACCAGAAGATCAAGAACCAGCTCCTCCCACTAGTCAGCAGGCACCAAAACCTCCCACCAGGAAGCCTGCACAAGGCTCCAGATGAGTCTCACCCATCAGGGGGCACACATCAAAAGGAAGAAGAATGACAATTCTCCAGCCTGTGGAAGAGAGACTATAAACACAGACAGTTAGATAAAGTGAGACAGCAGAGGAATGTATTTTAGAAAAAGAAACAAGATAAAATCCCAGGAGAACAACTAAGTGAAATGGACATAGGCAATCTGCCTGAATAAAAAATGCAGAGTAATGATAATAAAGGTGATTCAAGATTTTGGAAAAAGAATGGAGGCGTGGAATGAAATGATACAAGAAATGATTAACAGAGAGCTAGAAGATATACAGAACAGAGCTGAAGAATAACACAGTAAAAGAAATGAAAAGTGTACTAGAAGGAATCAACAGCAGAATAAATGAGGCAGAAAAATAGATAAGTGAGCTAGAAGACAGAATGGCGAAAAGTCACTGTTGTGGGACAGAAAAAATAATGAAAAGATGTGGGGACAGTGTAAGAAACTTCTGGGACAACGTTAAATGCACAAACATTCACATTGTAGGGGTCCCAGAAGGAGAAGAGAGCTGAGAAATGTTTGAAAAGATAATAGCTGAAAACTTCCCTAACATGGGAAGGGAAACAGTTACTGAAGTCCAGGAAGCACAGAGTCCTAAATGGGATAAACCCAAGAAGGAAGATGTCAAGACTCACATTAATCAAACTGACAAAAGCTAAAGACAAAGAGAAACTATTAAAAGCAACAAGGGAAAGCAACAAATAACTTAAAAGGAATTGTCGTAAGTTTTTCAGTTGATTTTTCAGCAGAAACTTTGCAGACCAGAAGGGAATGGCACGATATATTTAAACTGATAAAAGACGGAAACCTACAATCAAGAATACTTTACCTAGCAAGGCTCTTATTCATATTCTATGGAGAAATCAAAAGTTTTACAGACAAGAAAAAGCTAAAAGAATTCAACACCACTATACCAGCTTCCAAGAGCTAAAGGAACTTTTCTAGGCAGAAAATTAAAAGGCCAGAGAAGAAAAAAAGTAAACTATGAATGCGAAAGCTTACCAGTAAAAGCAAACATGCAATAAAGTTAGGAAAGCATCTTTTTTCCACACAAAAATATGATACTGAAACTAGCAATCATGAGGAGAGTAAAAATGCAAGATATTGGAAATCCACTGGAAATTAAAAGACCAGCAACTTGCAATAGACTGCATATCAAAATCTCATGGTAACCACAAATCAAAAATCTACAGTATATATTCACACAATAAAGAAAAAGGAATTCAAACACAGCATTAAAGATAGCCATCAAATCATGAGAAGAGAACCAAAGAGGAAGGGAAGAAAAAAGAACTACCAAAAATACAAAGCAATTAACAGAGTGTGAGTAAGAACATACATTTCAATAATTACCTTAAATGTAAACTGATTCAATGCTCTAACCCAGAGACAGAGACTGGTTGGATGAAAATGAAAACAAGACACACACACACACACACACACACACACACACACACACTATATATATATATAGTCACTTGTCCTTGGGTCCTCACACTCCATTTGGGGGCACCACTGCTTGGATCAGAGTGTTCTATAGGCACCTCCCCCAAGTACCCACCTACTGATACTCTGTCTCTCTAGGATCTGTGAGTATAATAAACTCACATCTCTCCTTACCTGCACCTCTCCTATATCCCCCTTAGAGTTGCACTTGTCTGACTATCCCAAGAAAAAAATACAAAAACTACGATGGTACTACTACTGTATTAACCTAATTAATGTAGGTTCAACCAGGCAGTTGTACATGTATGAAACATTTGATCTCACTCACTGCCTCCTGTGACACATCACACAGACCGAAAGGGCACAGTGCACACGGGATCTGGAGTCTTTACTGTCCGTTGCCAAGAAAGCCCTTCTGCCCCCTTGAACACCTAATGCTCTAGGAATAACTGTGTGACTAGAATCTTCACCCAAGTATGTACTGAAGTCTGTGATCCATATTCTTATAGTTAGGCTGGGAATGAGACTGAGGCTTTTCCTGCTGGAGATCCCTCCCAGACCAGACAAGCCTTACCTGAGCAGACTACTCCAGCATCCTGATCATGGGAAAGGCCGTCAGGACGATAGTCTTTAACAGCAGGGTAACTACACTCCGTGATAGCTGACTCTGTCCCTTTGCAGTAAATAACATTAAACCAAATGGGGCCAATTGCTGATCCAAAGTGAACTCTTTGGAGTGCATCAACAGCAGCTCCACAACCCAGCTGTCTACACACCACAGCTGCCTCTTCTAAGCCCCACTTGTAATTAGTCACTGTGCCCCATTCTCCTTGGTGCTTCACTTCCACTCTCCCCTCACAGCGGTGACCTCCATCCTTCAGCCTCACCTCCAGATCTGCAAGAGAGACACAGACACAGATGCAGGACAGATGTCAGTACACCACGTAGTAGTGTACTGTCAAGTAATAAAAATGAACACTCTGATCTCTGGCAAAAATTCCCTGTGTACAGCATTTGTTGACTTCTGTGGTATAAATATTCCCCCCATGGCCAACTCTAAGCTCCCAATGTGCCATTACTGAACCCAGAGTTGGAAGGGAGGCACCAGGTATTTCTCACGAGCCTGTAGAACCAGCTCCAAGGACACCACCGAGGACAGGCCTCCAGAGACTCTGGATGCTGCCCTCCGTGTAGATGTGCCCAAGGCTACTAGGGCACAGCTTCCCTGTCTCAGTTACAGCTCATGGCCCAGGATCCAGGGAGGAATCCTCCCTCTCCTTCCCTGTCCATAGGGAGCATCTCATCCAGCTCAGGAACAGAGGGCTGGGGTAACAGGATCTAATGTGTTCCAATTTTTTCTGTTGCCTGGTATCCACATCCTTGTGTAATCCCCACACTCGAATGTACTTAGTAACATGCATGTAACAAATGGAATTTGGCAAAAATGATGAGATGTCACTTAAGAGATTTAGATTTCAGTTCAACAATCCACCAAAGTCTGAATGCTGCTAACAACCAGTTAAGTACATGGGCGATATCCTCCCCTGGTTGAACCTTCAGATGATTGCATCCCTGTGAGACATCGTGACTCTGAGGATCCAAGTAAGCCATGTCCATTCTTGAGCCACAAGGGGCGGTCCTAAGATGGCGGAGGAATAGGACAGGGAGACCACTTTCTCTCTCACAAATTCGTCAAAAGAACATTTAAACGCTGAGTAAATTCCACAAAACAACTTCTGAATGCCAGCAGAGGACATCAGGCACCCAGAAAAGCAGCCCATTGTCTTCAAAAGGAGGTAGGAAAAATATAAAAGACAAAAAGAGAGAGAGAGAGAGAGAGAGAGAGAGAGAGAGAGAGAGAGACAGCAAAGAGGTAGGGACGGAGCACCATCCTGGGAAGGGATCCTTAAAAAGAGAGAAGTTTCCAAACACTAGGAAACACTCTCACTGCCGAGTCTGGCGAGCCTTGGAAGCACAGAGGGCAACATAATAGGGAGGAAAAACAAATAAATAATTAAACCCCACAGATTACGAGCCCCACACTAACTCCCCTGGCGGAGAAGAAGCACAGATGCCTGCACCCACCACTAGCAAGCAGGGGCTGGGCAGGGAGGTGCAGGCTGCATTGCTTAGAGTAAGGATGGGGCCTGAATGCCCCTAGGGCAATCTGAGCGAACTAAATTGGGCTAGCAAACCAGACGGTGGGATAGCTACCGGCAAAAGCCCAAAGACATTGCCAGGCCTGCACACAGAACAAAGGCCTGAACAGAACTAGCTGGCTGCAGACCATCCCCCCTCTGGTGACAGGCAGCCAGAGCCAGAAAGGGGCAATTGTAGCCCCAGAGAGACATTATCTACCAAACTGCAAGCAGGCTTCTTTGCTAACTAAGACTTCTTGGGGTTCTGGACAGTCAACATCCATCTGAGAAGGTGTGCTGGTTGTACACCGAGAAAACCGAGCAGCGGGGATGGGTGAGGCAATGAGTCGCAGTGACTGTGCTTGCCAAGCACCTCATCACCTAAGCTGCTCGGACCTGGGAAGGGCACAAAACGCAGGCCCAACTGAGTCTGCACCTCTGAGGACTCCGCTCAGTTCAGGCACCTGAGCGGCTTAGACTGGAAGGTGCATGCAGCCCAGGGCTGGCCTCGGACAGTTCCCGGTGTAGCAACCTAGAGCCTGAGTAGTCTGGGTAGGGAGGCTACACGCTCCATGAGCGGGGGCAGGCCCAGTGTGGCTGAAGCACTGCGAGCACACGCCAGTGTTATTTGTTTGCAGCGTCCCTCCCTCCTGAACAAGTGAGCCTAAAAAAAGTGTTCACCACAGCCCCCTTTGTCAGGGCAGAAATCAGACACTGAAGAGATCAGCAAACAAAAGAAGCTAATACAGAGGGAACCGCCTTGGAAGTGACAAGTGCAATAGATTAAAACCCTGTCGTTAGTACTGACTACATAGGAAGGGGCCTATAGATCTTGAGAAATATAAGCCTGACCAAGGAAGTATCCAAAAATGAACTGACCCCACAATACCCACAACACCACCAGAGAAAGTCCTAGATATATTTTTACTATTTTTACCATCACTTTTTTTAATTAAAAAAATTTAAATCCTCTATTACCCCTTTAATTTTCACTTTCATAACCTACTATTACTTTGCAAAAAAAAAAGACCCTATTTTTAAAAGCAAACATGTGTGTGTGTATATACATATATATATATATATATATACATATATATATATTATAATTTGGGGGACCTTTTTTTTCTCTTTTCTTTTTCTTCTTTTCTTTAATATTGTATTTTTGAAATTCCAAACTCTACTCTGGATTTTTAATCTTTACTTTTTGGTATTTGTTACCAATTTTGTACCTTTAAGAATCCAATATTCATTACCCATTTTTACTTGGGAGGGAGATTACTGGCTTGACTACTCTCTTCCCCTTCAGACTCTCTGTTTTCTCCACCAGGTCGCCTGTGTCTCCTCCCTACCCCCTCTCTTCTCTACCCAACTCTGTGAATTTCTGTGTGTTCCAGACGGTGGTGAACACTTAGGGAACTGATTACTGGCTAGATCTGTCTCTCTCCTTTTGATTCCTCCCTTTATCCTCCTGGCCACCTCTGTCTCTTCCCTCCCTCTTCTCTTCTCTGTATAACTCCATGAACATCTCTGAGTGATCCAGTTGTGGAGTGCACATAAGGAAGTGATTACTGGCTAGCTTGCTCTCTCCTCTATTGATTCCACCTCATCTCATTTGGGTCACCTCTAACTCCCTCCTCCCTCTTCTCCATGAAACTCTGTGAGCCTCTCTGCGTGTCCCTCATTGTGGAGAAACTTTTCATCTTTAACCTAGATGTTTTATCAATGGTGCTGTATAGAAGGAGAAGTCTTGAGACTACTGTAAAAATAAGACTGAAAACCAGAAGCAGGAGGCTTAAGTCCAAATCCTGAGAACAGCAGAGAACTCTTGACTCCAGGGAACATTAATTGATGGGAGCTCATCAAATACCTCCATACCTACACTGAAACCAAGCACCACCCAAGGACCAACAAGTTCCACAGGAAGACATACCATGCAAATTCTCCAGCAACACAGCAACACAGCCCTGAGCTCCAATATACAGGCTGCCCAAAGTTACTCCAAAGCCATTGACATCTCATAACTCATTACTGGACATTTCATTGCACTTCAGAGAGAAGAAATCCAGCTCCACCCACCAGAATACCGACACAAGCTTTCCTAACCAGGAAACCTTGACAAGCCACTTGTACAACCCCACCCACAGCGAGGAAACTCCACAATAAAGAGAACTCCACAAACTGCCAGAATACAGAAAGACCACCCCAAACTCAGCAATATAAACAAGATTAAGATACAGAGGAATACCCAGCAGGTAAAGGAACAGGATAAATGCCCACCAAGCCAAACAAAACAGGAAGAGATAGGGAATCTACTTGATAAAGAATTCCAAATAACGACAGTGAAAATGATCCAAAATCTTGAAATCAAAATGGAATCAGAGATGAATAGCCTGGAGACAAGGATTGAGAAGATGCAAGAAAGGTTTAACAAGGACCTAGAAGAAATAAAAAGAGTCAATATATAATGAATAATGCAATAAAAGAGATCAGAAACACTCTGGAAGCAACAAATAGTAGAATAACAGAGGCAGAAGATAGGATTAGTGAATCAGAAGATAGAATAGTAGCAATAAATGAATTAGAGAGGAAAAAAAAAAACTAATTAAAAGAAATGAGGATAATCTCAGAGAACTCCAGGACAGTGTTAAACACCCCAACATTCAAATCATAAGAGTCCCAGAAGGAGAAGACAAAAAGAAAGACCATGAGAAAATACTTGAGGAGATAATAGTTGAAAACTAACCCTAAAATGGGGAAGGAAATTATCACCCAAGTCCAAGAAGCCCAGAGAGTCCCAAACAGGATAAACCCAAGGCAAAACACCCCAAGACACATTAATCAAATTAACAAAGATCAAACACAAACAATAAATATTAAAAGCAGCAAGGGAAAAACAACAAATAACACACAAGGGGATTCCCCATAAGGATAACAGCTGATCTTTCAGCAGAAACTCTTCAAGCCAGGAGGGAATGGCAAGACATGCTCAAAGTCATGAAAGAAAATAACCTACAGCCCAGATTACTGTACCCAGCAAGGATTTCATTCAAATATGAAGGAGAAATCAAAAGCTTTACAGACAAGCAAAAGCTGAGAGAATTCAGCACCACAAAACCAGCTCTCCAACAAATGCTAAAGGATCTTCTCTAGACAGGAAACACAAAAAGGATGTATAAACCCGAACCCAAATGAATAAAGTAAGTGGCAATGGGATCATACTTATCAATAATTACCTTAAACGTAAATGGATTGAATGCCCCAACCAAAAGACAAAGACTGGCTGAATGGATACAAAAATAAGACCCTTATATATGTTGTCTACAAGAGACCCATTACAAAACAGGGGACACATACAGACTGAAAGTGAAGGGCTGGAAAAAGATTTTCCATGCAAATAAAGACCAAAAGAAAGCAGGAGTAGCAATACTCATAGCAGATAAAATAGACTTTAAAACAAAGGCTGTGAAAAGAGACAAAGAAGGACACTACATAATTATCAAAGGATCAATCCAACAAGAAGATATAACAATTATAAATATATATGCACCCAACATAGGAGCACCTCAATATGTAAGTCAAATGCTAACAAATATGAAAGGGGAAATTAACAATAACACAATAGTAGTGGGAGACTTTAATACCCCACTCACACCTATGGATAGAAAATTAACAAGGAAACAAACTTTAAATGATAAAACAGACCAATTAGACCTATATATAGGACATTTCACCCCAAAACAATGAATTTCACCTTTTTCTCAAGTGCACATGGAATCTTCTCTGGGATAGATCACATCCTGGGCCATAAATCTAGCCTTGGTAAATTCAAAAAAATTGAAATCATTCTAAGCATCTTTTCTGACCACAATGCAGTAAGATTAAATCTCAATTACAGGAGAAAAATTATTAAAATTCTTGATCCACAGAAAGTGTGAGATACTAGGTGTTTGCGGACTTAAGCTGCCGAGCTCAGCAGTAATTGGTTGCACAACAACACATAACTGATGCGAGGCTTCCCTCCAGAGTCAGAAGACAGCGGATGAACAAGCTGGAGGTGTATATGTGAGCCTTCACTGCTTCATCCGGGTGAGACTTCTTCCTGTGTGACCAGGTCTGCTGCCTGGTCCCACCTGGAACTGGGACCCAAACCACCTCTCTCTGTCACATCAGGCCTCACCCAGTGTGCCAGGCTCCTGCCTGCCTCTCAGGACCTGAGAACTGAGTGCCCTGAGACCTTGATCAGCTCCATTAGCTTTAAATTCAGGTCAGAAAATGAGAATCTTTCTTACAATCTAACAAGATATCGTCCTGGGGGCACCCTTAACACCACTCAGATCTCTGCCCCTCCCCATGTGGTCTCACTCTGGAAACCAAAGTGGTGCCTCACAGAGGGAACACCTGGGGAAATGCTGCATTGGAGAAGATCCTGGTGTAAGAGTCTGGCTGGTTAAAACACAGAAATTATTTATCTTATCACAGTTGCGGAGGCTGGTAAGCCTGAGATCAAAGTGCCAGCAAGGCTGTGCTCATTCTGAGACCTCTGCTCAAGGCTTGTAGCCATGGCTCCCTCACTGTGTGCTCCTCTGGACTTTCTTCGGGACAGATGGACAGGGAGAGAGGAAGGGGGATCTGTCTCATCCTCTTTTATAAAGCCATCTATTGAATTAGGGCCACATCCTTATGACCTTATTTAACCTTGGTGTTAGTGGTTTAGTCGCTAAATTGTGTCCAACTCTTGAGATGTCATAGATTGTAGTCTGCCAGGATCCTCTGTCCTTGGAATTTCTCAAGCAAGAATACTAGAGTAGGTTGCCATTTCCTTCTCTAGGGGATCTTCCTGACCCAGGGATCAAACTTGCCTCTCCTGCATTGGCAAGACGATTCTTTACCACTGAGCCACCAGGGAAGCCTGCTGCTGCTGCTAAGTCACCAGTCGTGTCCGACTCTGTGTGACCCCCATAGACGGCAGCCCACCAGGATGCCCCGTCCCTGGGATTCTCCAGGAAAGAACACTGGAGTGGGTTGCCATTGCCTTCTCCAATGCAGGAGAGTGAAAAGTGACGTGAAGTCGCTCAGCCGTGTCCGACCCTCAGCGACCCCAGGGACTGCAGCCTTCCAGGCTACTCCGTCCATGGGATTTTCCAGGCAAGAGTACTGGAGTGGGGTGCCATTGCCTTCTCCGCCACGGAAGCCTATTTAACCTCAATTACTTCCTAAAGACCCTATCTCTACTGCAGTCACACTAGAGGCTACGATTCAACATATTAATTATGGAGGGACACAGTTTAGTCCACAGAACCAGGGAGGTCCATTCTAGGGAAGGAAATATAGATACTTGAGGGGAGGTAAAGGAAACAGTAGAAGTAGAGAGACATCCTATGGTGTTTACTCAGATTTTTAGAATTCTGACACTAATATAAGAGTAAAGGATTGAATAGGATCCTGAAAGCACACAAGAAGCTATCTTTATTAATACTAAATGATTAAAATTTTATTAATGATAAAATTATCTATGGAGAGGCAGGTCTTTTTCTAAGTACTATAAATAGAGAAAATAATAAGACAATGTCCTTGCCTTCATGGAGCTTTTATCTAGTTTATGACACAAAAACATAGGTGATTTCATTACTGTGAAGGGTTCTAGGAGATTTTCTCAGTAATGGTGGGCTTACTTATTGAGGCTATCTCTTCTGCTGAAAAAGTAGAATTAATTTACTAAAAATTATCTAAAAGCATTAAAGACCTGATAAAATAGGAGGGGAAAATAGACCCAAATCTGAAGGGAGCTTGTAAATTCATTGAGTTTCAAACAGATAGAAAACATTAAAAAAAAAAAAAAAAAAAACTAACCAGAAATTCTGGAGCTGAATAATACAGTGAGCGAACTGAAGAATTCAATACAGAGCATCAAAAACAGACTTGACTATCACAGAAGGAGAAATATCATATGTATCCCTTATATATGAATCAAAAATTTTTAATGGACTTTTTACAAAAGAGAAAGAAACTCACAGCTTAGAGAACTTAACTTATGGTTGCCAAGGGAAAAGAATGAAGGGAAGGGATAGTCAAGGAATTTGGGACCGACTCGTACTCACTGCTATATTTTAAATGGATAATCAACAAGGGCCTACTGAACAGCACAGGGAGCTCTACTGGTGTTCTATGGCAGTCTGGACGAGAGGGAGTGTGTGGGAGCATGGATACACACATATGTATGTATGGCTGAGTTTCTTTGCTGTTCACCTGAAGCTATCACAACACTGTTAACTGGCTATACTCCAACATGAAACAAAAAGTTACAAAATGCAGACTTGACCAAACGGAAGACTCAGTGAGCTAAAAAAAGATCAGTGGAAATGATCCAATCAGAGGAGAAAAAGAATGAAAAAGAAAAAGAAAACCTACAGGAATTATGGATGCCATTAGGAGAAACAAGGTATCCAAGATGCCTGCTCAGTTGTGTCTGACTCTTTGCAACCCCATGGACTACAGCCAGCCAGGCTCCTCTGTCCATGGGATTCTCCAGGCCAGAATACTGGAGTGGGTTACCATGCCCTTCTCCATGTGATCGTCCCGACCCAGGGATTGAACCCATGTCTTTTACATCTCCTGCACTGGCAGGTGATTTCTTTACCACTAACACCACCTGGAAAGGCCAATGCTCAGGTTCCAATTTTACCCATGCTACTTACTCAAATCTTATCTGTCTTATTTAGGCAAGTGATTTAACTTTGCTTTGCCTCAGCTTCCTGACCTGTTTTTTTTTTTTTTTTTTTTTTTTAGATAAATGTATCCTGCCTTGTAGGACTGTTGTGCACTCAAATTCATATACATAACAGCTAGTGGAGGTGATGGAATTCCAGCTGAGCTATTTCAAGTCCTAAAAGATGATGCTGTGAAAGTGCTGCACTCAATATGCCAGCAAATTTGGAAAACCTTGCAGTGGTCACGGGACTGGAAAAGGTCAGTTTTCATTCTAATCCCAAAGAAAGGCAATGCCAAAGAGTATTCAAACTACCAAACAGTTGCACTCATCTCACACACTAGCAAAGTAATGCTCAAAATTCTCTAAGCCACGCTTCAACAGTACATGAATCGTGAACTTCCAGAACTTCAAACTGGATTTAGAAAAGGCAGGGGAACCAGAGATCAAATTGTCAAAATTCACTGGTTCATCGAAAAAGCAAGAGAGTTCCAGAAAAACATCTACTTCTGCTTCATTGACTACATCAAAGCTTTTGACTGTGTGGATCACAACAAACTGTGGGAAATTCTTAAAGACAGGGGAACACCAGACCACCTTACCTGCTTCCTGA
Source organism: Nanger dama (assembly GCA_917880005.1). Lineage (NCBI taxonomy): Eukaryota > Metazoa > Chordata > Mammalia > Artiodactyla > Bovidae > Nanger > Nanger dama. The sequence goes on along the minus strand of CAKJTW010000366.1, from coordinate 1,413 downwards.
GAAATCTATATGCAGGTCAGGAAGCAACAGTTAGAACTGAACATGGAACAAAGGACTGGTTCCAAATTGGGAAAGAAGTATGTGAAGGCTGTTTATTGTCACCCTTATTTAACTTATATGCAGAGTAAATCATGCAAAATGCCAGGGTGAATGGAGCACAAGCTGGAATCACGATTGCCGGGAGAAGCATCAATAACCTCAGACATGCTGATGACACCACCTTTATGGCAGAAAGTGAAGAAGAACTAAAGAGCCTCTTGATGAAAGTGAAAGAGGAGAGTGAAAAAGTTGGCTTAAAGCTCAACATTCAAAAAACTAAGAAATGGCATCTGGTCCTATCACTTCATGGCAAATAGGAAAACAATGGGAATAGTGGCTGATTTTATTTTGGGGGCTCAAAAATCACTGCAGATAGTGACTGCAGCCATGAAATTAAAAGACACTTGCTCCTTGAATGAACAATAGATAGCATATTAACAAGCAGAGACATTACTTTGCCAACAAAGGTCCGTCTAGTCAAGGCCCTAGTTTTCCCAGTAATCATGTATGGATGTGAGAATTTGGACCATAAAGAAAGCTGAGCACTGGAGAATGGATGCATTTGGACTGTGGTGTTGGAGAAGACTCTTGAGAGTCCCTTGGACAGCAAGGAGATCAAATCAGTCCATCCTAAAGGAAATAAGTCCTGAATATTCATTGGAAGGACTGATGCTGAAGCTCCAATACTTTGGCCACCTAATTGGAAGAACTGACTCATTTGAAAAGACCCTGATACTGGGAAAGATCTAAGGCAGGAGACGAAGAGGACGCCAGAGGATGAGATGGTTGGATGACATCACTGGCTCCATGGACATGAGTCTGAGCAAGCTCCAGGAGCTGGTGAGGGATAGGGAAGCCTGGCGTGCTGCAGCCCAGGCATGCTGTGTGTCCACAAAGAGGTGGACGCAACTGAGCGACTGAGCTGAACTGGCGTAGTAGCCACAGTCATAGTATAGAGAGCACCAATATAAATCATGCCAAAGTGACAAATATAACAATTAAAAAGCACAAATGTCATGAGCAAGCAAAGAAGGAGGAAATGAAGCAATAAATTAGTGAGTATATGCTAGTTTTGCCTATGAAACTGGGTAAGATTTTAAAGCTTGGTAAAAAGCAAAAGTTGGTGAGGGTAAGTGGAAACTAATATTCTCACACAATACTAGTGGAAATGAAACTCAGTGCAAACATTTCAAAAGGCACTTAATCTCTGTGTACCAAAAGCCTTAAAGATATTCACAGGCCATCAAACAACAGTTCCATCCAGAGAACATCTTTAGAGAAATAATCATGAATGGTCCTTACATTTAAATACAGAAAAGCTCAGACCAACTTTTTTCATAATAGCAGAAATGCTGAAAACTACGAAATGCCTGA
>CAKJTW010000365.1:0-92814 GCA_917880005.1 Nanger dama | reverse complement strand
TAATTTTAATTTTGAATTTTAAATTTAACGTATAATTATAAATGAAATTATTCCTAATTTTACTAATTTTAATTTAAATAAATGCTAATTTAATTTTATTAATTTTAATCTTAAATTCAATACTAAATTACTTTAATTTAAATTTAATTTTAATTTAACTTTATCTTAACTTAATTCAATTTTAATTTTAATTCTAAATTTAATTTTAATTTTACTTTAATTTTAACTTCTAATCCCAATTCCCCAATCCTCAATCCGCAAACTCTCAACCCCAGCCCCAATCCTAAACCTAATCCCAACCAACCCCAACCCCCAATCCCAAACCTAATCCTAAACCTAACCCAACCCCTAACCATAACCCAACCTGAACCCTTCTAATCCAAAACCAAGAGTAACGCCACCCCAACCTCAACCCCCAACCTCCCCACAGGTAAACCAAACCCCAACCCCAAACCCAACCTTCCAACTTTAACCCCTAAATCCCAGAGCAACGCCAACCCCAACCCCAACCCAACCCCACTCCCAACCCCAACCAAACCCCTAACGGAACCCCAACCCCAAATCCAAATCTCACCCCACCCCAACCTCAATCCTCACCCCTAATTCCCACCCCTAACACTCAGCTGAGGCAACTCTAACTCAACTCCCAACCCCACTCTAACTCACCCCAACCTCGGTCCCAACCCCAAACCAACCCCAACTCCTAACACCACCGTAACCTTATCCCTAACCCTAACCACAACCCATAAACCTACCTGCACCACTACCCTACCCATAACCATAACCCTGTACCTAAACCCAAACCATAACCCTAACCCCAACCCTAACACTAAACACTAACCCCAACCTAACCCTAAACCAACCCTAACACTAACCCCTAACGCTAACACTAACCACAACCCCAAACCTAACCCCAACCCCAGCCCTAACCCCATTCTAACCATAACCCTAAACCTAATCCTCTATAACAATAAACCTAATAGTAATGCTAACCTTAACCCCTAAGCCTAATCCCAACACAAACCTACCATAAACCTACCATAACCCCAGCCCTAGGCCCAACACTAACCCTAACCATAACTTTAACCCTAACACATATCCTAAGCTAAACTCTTTCCCAACCCTAACCCTAAACCATAACCCTAATGCTAACCCTAATCCCTAACCCCAACCTTAATACTAACACTATTATAACCCCAAACCTATCTCAAACCTATCCCTACCCTTGCCCAACCTAACCATAACACTAAACACTAACCCCAACCCCTAGCCACACAGCCGTAGCCCAGCCCTAGCCCCCAGCACTAGCCTTACCCCAAACCTATCCCTAGTCCGAACCATAAACCTAACATTAACCCTAACCCCAAACCCCAACCTAAACCAAACCCTAACCCCAACTCAACCGTAACCAAAACTTAACCCTAACCCTAACCCTAACACTAACCCTAACCCCAACACTAACCCCAATCCTAACACTAAACACTAACCCCAAGCCTAACACCTAAACCTAACCCAAACACTAACCCTAACCCCAGCACCAAACCCTAACGCTAACCCTAAGCCCAACCCTAACTACTAACCCCAACCCCAATCCCAACCCTAACTCCAACCCTAAACCTAACCCTAACCCTGACCCTAACGCCAAACCTAATGCCAACGCTAACCCTAACGCTAACCATAACCCTAAACCTCACCCTGACCCTGACCCCAACGCTAACCCTAACCCCAACACTAACCCCAACCGTAGCCCCAACACTAAACCCCAACCCAAACCCTAACCCTACTTAAACCCTAATCCTACCCTAACCCAAACCCCAAGCCCTAACACTAACCTCCAAACCAAACCTTAACACTAACCAAATCCTAATCCTAACCCTAACCCAAAACAAACCCGCCAACCCTAATCCTAACCCTAAACCAAACCCTAACCCTAAACCAAACCCTCATCCTAACACTAACGCTAAACGCTAACCCTAATGCTACCCTAAACCTAAACCCTGACTGTGACCCTGACCCAACCCTTGCCAAACACTAACCCTAACCCCTACCCCAACCCTAACCCTAACCCTAACCGTAACCACTAACCCCTAACCCTAACCCTAAACCCTAACCCTAACCCCAACCCCCAACCCTAACCCCAAACCTAACCCTAACACCAACCCAAAATTAACCCTAAACCAAACCCTAAAAGCTAACCCTATCCCTAACCAAAACCCTAACACCTAACCCAACACTAACCCTAACCCTAACATTAAACCCAACCCCAAGTTTAACACCTAAACCCCAACCCCTAACGCTAACCCTAACCCCAACACCAACCCTAACGCTAACGATAACCCCAAACCTAACCCCAGCCCCTGACCCCAAACCCTAACCCCAACCCTAACCCCAAACCCAAACCCTGACCCTGACCCCAAACCTTTACTTTAAACCCTAACCCTTCCCTAACCCTAACCCTAACCCATAACCCTTAACCCTAACACTAAACCTACACCCCAACCCCACCCCAACCCTAACTCAAACCCAGCCCTAACACTAAACCCTAACCCTAAACTTAACACTAAACCCTAACTCTAACCCTAACTTCAAACCCTAATCGATAACCCTAACACTAACCCCAACTCGTCTAAACCCAACCCCAAACCCTACTCCCTACCCCTACCCCTAATCCAACCATAACCTTATCCCTAACCCTAACCAGAACCCCAAACCTAGTGCACCACTACCCCTACCCATAAACATAACCCTATCCCAACCCTAAACCATAACACTAACCGTAAACACTAACACTAAACAGTAACCCTCACCTTAACCCCAACACTATCCCTAACACCAACCCTAACCCCAACCCTAACCCCTAACCCTATCCCTAACCGCAACCTAACCCTAACAATAATACTAAACACTAACCACAAGCCCTCAACTACTAAACCTAAGCCTAACCCTAACCCTAAACCTAACACCAACCCCAACCCTAACCCTAACGCTAACCCTAACGTCAACCCTAACCCCAAACCTGACCCCTGACTCCCTAACCCCAACCTAACTCTAATACCAAACCCTAACCCCAAACTCAACTCCTAACCCCTAACCCTAACCCTAACCCTAACCTCCCCACCCCAATCCCAACTAAAACCTCCTAACCTAACCCTAACCCTAACCTCCAACCCTAACCCCAAACCAAACCCTAACCCCAAACCTATCCCTAACCCTAATCTAAACCAAACCCTAACCCTACTATCCTAACCCTAAACCAAACCTAACCCTAACCCAACCCAACCCTAACCCTAACACCAAACCAACCCTAAACCCAACGAAAACCCAACTAACCCCCAACCCCCAACCCTAACCATAACCCTAACCCCCAACCCCAACCCTAACCCCAACCACAGTCCCAAGCCCAACCACAACCCCATTCCAAACCTAACCTCAACCCTAACCCCCAATCCCAACCTCTAACCCTAACCATAACCATAACCCCTAACCCTAACCCCTAACCCCAACCCTAACACTAAAACTCTTCTAATCCTAAATCTAAGAGTAACACTAACACTAACACTAACACTTCTAACACCAACCCTAAACTAACCCAACTTAACCCCCTAACCCTAACCGCAACCCCTACCTCAACCCCAATCCTAACCCCCAATCCTAACCACCCACCTAATTCCACCCTAAACTCCTAACAATAACTCCTAACCCTAACCCCCTAACCCTAACCTCCTAACGCTAACCCCCTAAACCTAACCCCTAATCCTAACCCCCAATTTGCCACACAGTTTTAATCCCTACTTAAGGGCTTCTTTTTCTCTAAATTCCCCACCCCCAAACTCAAGTAATACTAACCCCTAACACTAATTCCAACCTAAACCTAATCCCTAAGCCTAACATCAAACCCACCCCAACCCTACCCTAACTCCAACTGCCAATCTAACTCCTGCACCTCAACTCTGCTCCAAACTAACCCCAAACCTACTCTCTACCCCTACCCCTAATCGAACCGTAACCTTATCCCTAAACCTAACCACAACCCCTAAACTCATTTGAACCACTACCCCCACCATAACCATAACCCTAATAATAAATTCTAACCTAAATTACTAAATTCCTAATACTAAATACTAGTTCTACTTTAACCCTAATCTAACACAAATACTAACACTACCTTTACCTAAATTCACAATCCCTAAACCTACTTCTCAACCTCAGCTCCTAACCCACTAACCATAACCCCTAAATCCCAACCCCTATAACAATAAACCTAATAGTAATGCTAAACTTAAACTAAACCTAATCCCAACGCCAACTACCCTAAACTTACCCTAACATACCTAGCCCTAGGCCTAACTCAAACCCTAGACCATAACTTTAACCCTAACATATCCTAAGCTAAACTCTTCCCCAACCCTAACCCTAAACCTAACCTAACGCTAACACTAATCCCTAACAATAACCTTAACACCAACACTGTCATTAACCCTAACCCTAAATCCTAAACCTATCCCTACCCCCAAGTCTAACCCTAACCATAACACTAAACACCAACCCCTAAATCTTGTGCCCCTAGCTCCCAGCTCCTATCCCTAGCCCTAGCACTAGTCTTACCCCAAACCTATCCCTAGCCAGAACCATAACCCAACCATAACCCTAACCCCAAACCTAACCCAAAACCAAACCCTAACCCTAACTTCCTAACTCCTAACCAAAACCCCTAACACTAATCCCTAACTGCAAACTGCACCTAACACAAAATCCCAACCCCTAAACCTAGCCCAACCCTAAACCAAACACAACCCTAACCCTAACCCAACTAAACCAAACCTTGACCCTAACCCTAACCCTAATCCCAACACCAACCTTATCCCTAACCCCAACCCTAACCCTAACCCCACCCTAAACCTAATGCTAACCCTAACCCTAATGTTACCCCCTAAAGCTAACGCCAACCCAACGCTAATCCTAACCCTAAACCCCGACCCCTGACCCTAACCCTAACCCTAACCCTAACCCTAATCCCAAACGCCAAGCCTAACCCTAACTCTAACCGTAACCCCAACTCTAACACCAATCCTAACCTATAATCCTAACCCTAAACAAAACCCCAACCCTAAACCTAACCCTAACGCTAAACCGAAGCCTAACCCGAAACCTAACCTCCTAACCTAACTCCTAAACCAACCCTACCCTAACCCTAACCCAACCCAACCCAACCCTAACCCTAAATGTAATCCCAACCACTAATGTTAACCATAACCCAAACCCTAACCCTAACCTAACCCAACCCCTAACACAACCCTAACCCAACCCCTAACCCCAATTCCCAAACCTAACCCCTAACACTAACCCTAACCCCAACCACAACCCTAACCCCAACCCCAACCACTAACCCCAACCCCCACCCTAACGCTAACCCAAAACCTAACACCCTAACCCTAACCCCAACCCATAACCCTAACCCTAACACCAACCCAAACCACCAACACTAACCCCAACGCTAACCCCAATGCAAACGCTAACCCTAACACCAACCATAAACATAACACTAACCCCTAACCGTAATGCTAACCCTAAACTCTAACCCTGGGCTTCCTAACCCTAATCCAAACCCTAACACTAACCCTAACCCTAACCCTAGCCATAAACCTAACCCTAACCCTAAACCTAACCCTAAACCTAACCCTAACACTAACACTAACCCAAGCCTAACCCTAAACCAAACCCTAACCCCAAACCCAATCCTAACCCTAAACCAAACTATCCCTACCTAACCTAGCTCTAAACAAACCAACTAACCCTAACCAAAGCTAACCCAACTAACACAAATTCCAAGTCAACCCTAACCCCAACCCTAACCCTAACACCAACCCCAACCCTAACCCTAACCCAAACCCTAACCCTAACCCTAACCGGGGCCTGACCCCAACCCCAACCCTAACCCCAACCCCCAACCCAAAGCAACTACAATCCCTACCTGGGTAAGGGGGGGACTTCCCCAACCCCAATCCCAACCCTAAACCCAAACCCAACCCTAACCCCAACCCCAACACTAACCCTAACCCTAACCCTAACCTCTAACCCTAACCCTAACACCAACCCTAACCCTAAGCCTAACGGGGTAACCTAACCCAACACTTAACACTACCCTAACCCTAAACCAAAACCTAACGCCCAAACCTAACCCTAACCCTAACCCTAACCCTACCACCAACCCTAACCCTAACCCCCAACCCTAACCCTAACCCTAACCCTAACCCCAACACTAACCCTATGCCCTACACCAACCATAACCCCAACCACATAATCCCAAACAATAACTCTAACCCTGACCGTAAACACTAACCCTACACTAACCTAACGCCTAACCCTAACCCTAACCCCAACCCCTAACCCCAAAGCCAAACCTAACCCCAACCTAACCCTAAACCAATCCCTAACCCTAACACTGACCCTAACCCCAACCCACAGCTTTAACCCGGGGTACACGAACTCCTATCCTAACAAAAGTAACTCAAACTCTAGCCCTAACACTAAATCCTAACCCTAACCCTAACACCAAACCACAACCCTGACCCTATCTTCTAACACTTAACTGCTAACCCAAACCCCAACCCTAACTCTCCGTCTAAACCCAACCCTAACCCTACCCTACCCCCTACCACTAACCCAACCGTAACCTTATCCCCAACCCTAACAACAACCCCTAAACCTACCTGCATATACCCTTACCTACAACCATAACCCTATCCCTAAACCCTAAACCATAACCCTAACACCAACCCAAACCAAACACCAACCCTTACCTTAACCCCTAACACAACCTTAACACTAACCCTAACCCTAACACTAACCACAACCTCTAAACTCACCACTAACCCTAGCCCCAAACTTATTCTAACCATAACCCCAAACCTAACCCTCTATAACAATAAACCTCATAGTAACACTAACCTTAACTCCTAAACGGCACCCCAACGCCAATCCTACCCTAAACCTACCCTAACCCTAGCCCTAGGCCTAAATCTAACCCCAAACCTAACTTTAACGCTAACACACATCCTAAGCCTAAACTCTTCCCTAACCCCGACCCTAGCCCTAATCCCCTAACCCTACCTTAACCCTATCAATTATCCCTAACGCCAACCCCAACCCTCAACCCTAAACCTAACACCAACCCTAACTTGGTCCCCCACCCCCAATCCCGAACCTCAACCCCAATTCCCAACCCCCAACACTAACCCCTAACTCAACCTCAACCTAATCCCCCTGTCCCAACCCTAACACTAACCCTAACCCGGGGCAAGCCAACCCCCAACCCCAACACTAACTCCAATCTCCAAACTCTAACCCCTAACTCCCTAACCCTAACCCTAAACCAACCCTAACCATAACCCTAATCCCAACCCAATCCTTGCCCCAACTCTAACCCTAACCCCAACGTCAACCCTAACCCCTATCACAGCCCTAACCCCACACCAACCCTAACCCCTAATCCCAACCCCAACCCCAACCCCTAACCCCAAAGCTGCCAGAATCCAACCCCTAACCCTATCCCTAACCCTAACTCAAACCCTAGCCCTAACACTAAATCCTAACGCTAACCCTAACACTAAACCATAACCCTAACCTACCTTCTAACACCTCACCGCTAACCCAAACCCTAACTCTAACTCTCGTCTAAACCTAACCGTAACCCTACCCTACTCCCTACCACTAACCCAACCGTAACCTTATCCCCAACCCTAACAACAACCTCTAAACCTACCTGCATCACTACCCCTACCATTTCATAACCTTATCCCTAAACCCTAAACCATAACCCTAACACTAACCTTAACACTAAACACCAAGCCTTACCTTAACCCTAAACAACCTAACACTAACCCTAACTTAACACTAACCACAACCTAAACTACCCCCCTAACCCTAGCCCTAAACTTGCCCCAACCATAACCCTAAACCTAACCCTCTATAACAATAAACCTCAGTAACAGTAACCTAACTAAACCTAACCCCAAGGCAACTCCTATCCTAAACTCATCTTAACCCTAGTCCTAGGCCTAATCCTAACTCTAAACCGACTTAATGTTAACACACATCCTAAGCCTAAACACTTTCTCTCCTAACCCCAACCTGAACCCAATCCCTAACCCTCACCCAACTAACAATATCCCTAAATAACCCTAACCCCTAACCCTATCCCTACCCGTAACTCTAATGTAACAATAACACTAAACACTAACTGAAAGCCTAACCCCTAAACCTAAGCCTAACCCTAACCCTAAACCAACACCAACCCCATCCTAACCCTAAACCAACCCCTAACCCCACGCTAACCCTACCCCTAACGCTAACCCTAATGCTAACACTAACCCTATCGCTAACCTAACCCTAAACCTGACTCTGACTTCAACCCTAACCTTAACCCTAACCCCAACCCCAAGCCCTAACCTAACCTCCAACCAAAACACCTAACTCCTAACCCTAACCCTAACCCCTAAACCAAACCCTAACCCTAAACCTATCCCTAACCCTAACCCTAACCTTAACCCTAAACCAAACCCTAACCTTACCCTAATCCTAACCCTAACCAAACCCCAACCATAAACCCAACCGTAACCCCTAACCCAACCCTAACCCCAACCTTAACCCTAACCCCTAACCCTAACCCTAACAGTAATCCTAACCCTAACACTAAATCTCTTCAAACCCTAAATCTAAGAGTAACGCCAATACTAAACTAATCCTTACCCTAACCCCAACCCCAAACCTAACCCTAACCCCAACCGCTAACCCTAACTGTAACCCCCACCGCAACCCTAACCCGAACACCAATCCCAACCACCAACCTACCCCAAGCCTAACCCTAACAATGACCCTAACCCTAACCCTAACCCTAACTCTAATGCTAACCCCTAAATCCCAACTCCTAATCCTAACCCAACCCTAACACTAACCCTAATCCTAACCCTCTAACCTCACATAGCTTAACCCACCCCACCCCTATCCCTAACCCAACCCTAACCCCCAAACCCACACCTAACCCCAAACCCAAACCCAACCCAAGCCCAACACCAAACCCTAACCCCAACCCTAATCCCCCAACCCCAACCGCTAACCCTTACCCTAACCCTAACTCGGTTCAAAATAACCCTAAATTACTCTACCCCAACCCCTAACCCAACCGTAACCTTATCCCTAAACCTAACCACAACCCCCAAACCTACCTGAACCACTACCCCCACACATAACCACAATCCCATCACTAAACCCCAAACCACAAAAATAACCCTAACCCTAACACTAAACACTCAACCCCACCTTAACCCTAACCCAACCCAAACACTCAACACTATCGCTACACTAAATTCACAACCTAAACCTACCCCTAACCCTAGCCCTAACCCTATTCTAACCATAACCATAAACCTAACCCTCTATAACAATAAACATAATAGTGACGCCTATCCTTAACCCTAAACTTAACCCCAATGCCAACCCTACCCTAAACCTACTCCAACACTATCCCTAACCCTAACCCTAACCCTAACCCCAAAAACCCGGGACTCCTGACCCTAACCATAACCCTCCTAATCCAACCCTAAACTCCAACCATAATCACTTATCCCAACCCTAAATGGTAACCCTAACACAAACCCTAACCATAACCCCCTAACCCCAACCATAACCCTAACCAAACCTAACCTTACTCCTAACCTAACCGTAACCCTAAACCAAACCCTGGGGAACACCTAACCCTAACCCTAAAACCTAGACCATAACCACAAACGAAACCCTATCCTTAATCCTTAATGTAACCCTAATTCCTAAACAAAACGCGAACCTTAACTCCTAACGCCAACCCTAACCCTAAACCAACACTAAAACTACCCTAACCCCAAACCTAACCCTAACCCCAACCCCAATCCTAAACCTAACCCCAACCCTAACCCTAATCCCAAACCTAACCCCCCAACCCTAACCCTAAACCCAACTCTAACCCTAACCCCCAACCCTCAATCCAAACCCTAACCTCAGCCCCAATCCTAAACCTAACCCCAACCCCAACCCTAACCCCAACCCCAAAATAATCCTAAACCTAACCCTAACCCCTAACCCTAAACCTAACCCTAAACCTCTTCTCTAATCCAAAACCCAAGATTAACGTCAACCCTAACCCTAACCTTAACCCCAAACCTAAACCCCAATCTAACCCCAAACCTAACCCTAACCTAACTAATCCTAACCATAACCGCTACCCTAACCCTAACCCCTAAACCAACCCTAACCCTAACCCTAATCCCAACCCCAAACCTCACACCTAACCCTAACCCTACCCCTAACCCCAACCCCAGCCCTAACACTAACCCTAACCCCCAACCCAACGCTAACCCTAACCCTAACCCCAACCCTAATCCCTAACCCAAACCCTAACCCTAATCCCAACCCCAAACGCAAACCCTAACCCCAACCCTAACCCTCATCCTAACCCTAACGCCAACACTGGTATTCCCACGTAAACGCACCAACCCCAAACCCCGACTGCACCCTACCGCTACCCATAACTATTAACCTCACCTAAATCCTAAACCGTAACCGCTAACCCCCAATCGTAACCAACCCAACACCAACCCTACCTTGAACCCTAACCCAACCCTAACCTAACCCTAACGCCAACCCCTAACCCCAACCCATAAACCAACCCCACCACCTAGCGCAACCCTATTCCTAACCAAACCCTAACCTTACCCCAACATAACATAACCCCAATATAACGCTAACCCAATCCTAAGAATTTAATCCCACCCAACCCTAACCCAAACCACCCTAACGCTAACCCAAGCCCAAAACCAACAACCAACCATAACGCTAACCATAACCCCAACCCTAACTTTCCTGACCCCAACCTCACGCCTACCCCCAACCCAAGCTATTCCTAACCCTAACCCTAACCCTAACCTAACCTATCCTTAACCCTAACCTATCCCTAAACCTAACCCCAAACTCCTAACCCTTAACTAAACGTCACCCAACCTCTAGCTCCCAGCCCTAGCTCCAAGCCCACCCCAAACCTATCCTATCCTAACCTAACCCTAACTTAACCCTAACCCTAACCTAAATCACCACATTAACCTACCCTAATCTCATAACCCTAACTAACCCAAAACGCACCTAACCCTAACTCACCAACTCTAACCCTAGCCCAACACTAACCCTAACTCTTGCACTAAACCCTAACCCAACCTGGCCCCCAACTGAGATCCTAATACCAACCCTAATCGTTAATCAACTAACTCCTACCTCTACCCCACCTAACCAACCATAACCTTATCTCTAACCCTAACCACAACCCTAAACCTACCTGACCACTACCCCTACCCTAAACCTAACCCTATCCCTAACCCTAAACATAACACTAACCGTAACACTAGCACTAAACAGTAACCCTACCTTAACCCAAACAACCCTAACACTAACCCTAACCTAACACTAACCCAACCCCTAACCACCCAACCCTAGCCCTAATCTTATTATCACCAAATCTTAACCTTAACCTTAACATGAAACTAACCGTAACGCCCTAAGCCTAACAACCCAACGCCAACCCTACCCAAACCAACCTCCCCAGCGCTAACCTAACGCTAACCCTAACCATAACTTTAACCTAAATCCTAAGCCTAAACTTTTCCTGATACCCAACCCAACCCTACCCAACTCGTCTCCCGTCTCACTATCCTAACCCCTCACTACCCCCAACCCACCTCCGTAATCCTAACCCAACCCTAACCTAAACCCTAACCTTAACCAAGCCCCAACCCTCCAACTCTGCCAATTTCTAATCTCCACCCCTATTCTAACAAAACTTAACAACCCCTACACTAACCCAATTCTAACCAACACTAACCCTAACTAACTACCCTAAACTAACCCTAACGCTAACCCAACCCCAAACCAACCCTAACGCTAACTCCAACCCAAACCTAACTAGCCCTGACCTAATGCTAACCTAACGCTAACCATAACCCTAAACCCCGACCCCGACCCCGACCACGCCAATCCCCAACCCTAACCCTAACCCAAATTAATTCTAACCCTAACCCTACCTAACCCAACCCCAACTAACCTTAACCTCTAAATAACCGTAAACAAAACTAATAACCCCATGCTAACCAAAACCTAACCCTAACCCTAACCCCAACCCCAAACCACCCAAACAACCCACCCTAACCCTAACCAACCATAACCCTAACCCTAACCCTAAACCACAACAGCATTAACCTACCCTCCTCCTTACCAACTTAACCCTAACCCCTAAATTGCCACTAACCCTAACCTCTACCCTAACTCAAACCGTAGCCTAACACCAAACCTAACCCTAAACTTAAACCAAACCCCAATCCAACCCTAAACCCTAACCCTAACCGATAACCCTAACATAACCCTAATCGTCTAAACTAACCCTAACCTACCCACCCCACCCCTAATCCAACATAACCTTATCCCTAACCCTAACACAACCCTAAATTGGCTGACACTAACATAAAATAACCCTGGGGATCTAACCTAAACCATAACACTCAACCGTAACACTAGCACTAAACAGTAACCCCATTAACCCTAACACAACCTAACACCAACCCTAATCCTAACACTAACCACAACCCCTAAACCTACCCAACCCTAGCCCTAAACCTATTATCACCATAACTAAACCTAAACCTCTATAACAATAAACCTAATAGTAACGGCAACCTAAACCTAAAATAACCCCAACGCCAACCCTACTAAAATACCCCCAACCCCAGCGCCAGACCTAACCTAACCCCAACCGTAACTCTAACACCAACACATCCCAAGCCCAAACTTTCCCCAACCCCAACCCCAACCCTAACCCGAATAACTAACACCAACATTAACCCTAACACTATCCCTAACCCTAACACTAACCCCAACCCTATCCCTACCCTTAACTCTAACCCTAACAATAACACCAAACACCAACCTTAACCATAGCCTTGTCAGCCCTAACACTAGCCTCCCACACTGCCCCACCAAATATCAGCCCGAAAAAAAACCTAACAGCAACTATCACTAACCCCAACCCCAAACCAAAACCAACCATAACCCCAACCAAAACCTAAATAACCACAACCTAATGAATTAATTAATTAACCCAAACCTAACCCCAAGCCTAAGCCCACTAAACCAATCCAACCCTAAACCAACCCTAACCCTAAACCCAAACCCAACCTAACCCTAATCCCTACTAAACCTAACCCTAACCCTAAACTAACACTAACTGTAACACTAACGCTAACCCTGGTCCGCAATTCTAACCCTAAACCCTGACCCTGACCAGCGAGCCTAACCCCTAACCCAACCCCCAACCCCAAACCCACCCAACCAGGGCCAACAACCCAACTAAAACCAAAAACGCCAAATTCCCCAAACCCAACTGTAAAACTAACCAAACCAACCTCAATCCTAACCTAACCTAACCCAACACTATCTCTAACCCTAACGCTAATCCCCCTAACCCTATACCAACCATAATTTCAACACTAAACATAACAAAACGCCAACCGACCCCAAGCTCCCAGCTATAGCCCTAGAACAGCCCTACTCCCAAACCCATACCAGCTCCGAACCATAACACTAAAATAACACTAACCCCAACCTAACCTCTAAAAACCAAACCCCCAACCAACCCAACCACATAACCCCTAAACCAACCCCACCCCACCCCAACCCTAAACCACATAACCCAAACCCCAACCCCCAAACCCAAACCTAACCCAACCCTAACCCTAACACCAACCCTAACCCTAACACTAAACCCCAACCCTAACCCTAACACCAACCCTAACCCTAACACTAAACTCCTAACCCCTAACCCCTAGCCCTAACCCTAAACCTAATCCCCCTAACCCTAACCCCAACACCAACCCTAACCCTAACCCTAACGCTATCCCCAAAACTAACCCCCAACCCAACACTAACCCCAACCCAACCCTAACCCCAACCCTAACCCCAACACTGACCCAATGCTACGCTAACCCTAACCCCTAACCCTAATCCTAAACTCCTAACTCCTAGCTCTCTAACTCCTAACTCCTAAGCTCCCATCCCTAACCCTAACCCTAAACCAAATTCTAATCCTAACCCTAACCTATCTAACAATCCACCTATATAACTAACCAACCATAACCCTAACCTTAACTAACCAACAACCAAACCAACACATAACCCCCAAATCCCAACCTAACTCCACCAATCTAAACCGTAACATTACACCTAACCCAAACAAAAAACTAACCATAACCTAACCTAACCTAAATCTTCTACCCCAAACCCAAGAGTAATGCTAACCCTAACCCCAACCCTAACCCTAACCCCTAACCCTAACCCAAACTAAACCCTAATAATAATTTAACCATGATAAATAACCCTAAAACTAAAAATTTTAATAAATACAAATAATTAATAATATCCTGGCTAACCAAATAACCTAACTAACCAATATTTAACCAATTACCCCTCCTACCCATACCAACCCCAACCGTAACCTCAACCCACACCCAACCCAAACCTAACCCTAACTCAAACGCTAGCCCTAACACCAAACCCCAACCCTAACACTAACACTGAATCCTAACCCTAACCCTAACCCTAAATGCTAACCCTAACTGCTAACCCTAACCCTAACCCCAACTCGTCTAAACCTAACCCAAACCCTACCCTCTACCCACCCCAATCCAACAGTAACCACAATCCCAACCTAACCCCAACCCCAAACCCAGACCCCAACCCCAACCCACCCCCAACACTAACCCCAAACCTAACCCCAACCCTAACCTAACCCTAACCCCAACCCAAACCCAACCCTAACCCAACCTAACCTTCCAACCCCAACACTAACCCCAACCCCACCCTAACCCCAAACATTAACCCAACAAAAACCCCAAGCAACCCTAAACCAACCCTAACCCCAACCAAAACTCCTAATCCTAACCCCACCCCTAACCCTAACCTAAAAACCAACTCCTAACCGAACACCCAACCCCAAACCTAAACCCATCACCAATGGTAACCCTAACCCAACCCAAAACTAACCCCAACACTAACCTAAACACCAACCCAACCCCAAAACTCAACCAACCCAACACCCAACCCTAACCTTAACCCAACCCTAACCCTAACCCTAACCCAACACTAACCCTAACCCCACCAACCCTAACCACCAACCCTAACCAACAACCCAACCAAACCCAACCAAAAACAACCCCTACCCACCAATCTAACCCCTAACCAACCTAACCTATCCCTAACCCTAAACCCCTAACTCCTAAACTACCCTAACCCTAACAAAACCCTATCTCTAACCAACCTAACTAATCTAACCTAACCCAACACTAACACAACCTAACCCTAACTCTAAACCACCCTAACTCTAACCCAAACCTAAACAAAACAACCCCACCCAACCTAACCTAACCCGACCCCAACCCTAACTAACCAAACCCCAAACCACCCTCCCAAAACAACAACCTAACCCCAACCCCAACCCAAACCCAACCAACCCAACCCAACCCACCAACCCTAACCCACCCTAACCACCAACCAACTAATCCCAACAAATCTAACCCAACTAACCTAACAAACCCTAATCCCAACCCAACCAACCCTAACTCAACCAAACCCTAAACCTAACCCACCTACCCCAACCAACCTAACCTTAACCCCAACTAACCAACACAACCCCATAAACCCAACCTAACCAACTAATCCTACCCCACACCATTCCTAACACCAAACCACCCTACCCACCCAACCAACCTAACCCCACCCACCCAATAACCCAACCCAACCCAACCCACCCCTAACCCAACCCCAAACCAACCCCAACCCACAAACCCAACCAACCCAACCTAACAATTATTCCAACCAAACCTAACCCAACCAAACCCAATTATCCTAACAACCCAAACCAACCCTAACCAATAACCCCACCCTAACCCAACCTAACCCTCCCAACTAACCCAACCTAACCCCACCCTTAACCAACCCAACCCCAACCAAATCCAACCCTACTAACCCCAACCCCAACCCAACCACTAACCCAACCCCACACCTTAACCCCCTGGCCGCTACCCTTCTAACCTAACCCCAACCCCACCCCAACCCCTACTACTAACCCCAAACCAAACCCCACCCCCCCAAACCCAACCCCAACCCAACCCACCCCTAATCCTAACCCTTCTAGCCCTAACCCAAACCCCAAACCCCACCACCTAACCTAACCCTAACCAAACCAAAGTAAACCAACCCTAACCCTACCCCAACCCCAACCCTAACCCAAACCAACCACAACCCACCCCAATAACCCAACCCACCCCAACTCTAACCCTACCCCAACCCCTACCACCCCAACCCCTAACCCTAACCCTAACCCTAGCCTAACTCTTACCCTAACCCCTAACCAAAGCCCTAACCCTAACCCTAACACTAACCAACCCTAAACGCCAACCCAACCCTAACCTGTAACCCAAACCCAACCACCACCCCTACCCCACCCCCTTATTCCTAACCCCACCAAACCTAAACCCAACTCGAATCAACACTAACCCTAACCAACTAACCCAATTAACTACCCAACCCTAACCTAACCCCAACATAACCCTACTAACCTAACCACCCCCAACCCAACCAACCCACTAACCCTACCTACCCCAACCCAAACCTAACCTAACCTAACCTAACCCACCACCTAACCCAACTAACCTAACCCTAAAACACAACCTAACCCCACCTAACCCCAACCAACCCTACCCTAACCCCAAACACACAAACAAACCCCCAACCCCCAAACCTAACCTACCCCTAACCAACACCCAACCACAACTCCAACCCTACCCCCCCCAACCCAACCCAAACCCAAGCCAAACCCAACCTTAACCCCAACCCAACCCAACACAACCCCCAACCACCCCAACCCAACCCCACCCCCCCTAACCCTCACCCCTATCCCTAAACTCAACCCCAACTCCTCGCCCAACCCCAGGCCCAACCCCAAACGTAACACCCTAATCCTAGCCCTAGCACCAACCTAACTTAACACCAACCCAACCCAAACCCTAACCCAACCTAACCCTAACCCTAACCCAACTCTAACCTAACTAAACTTAACCCAACCTAAATCTAACCCAACCTAACCCAACCCCAACCCCAACCTAACCCAATCCAACCCCACTCCCAAAGCAACTCGGGCCTAAATAACCCTAACCCTATCCCTAACCCTAACCCCAACCCCTAACCCTAATCTTAACCCTAACCCTAATAACCTAACCCTAAACCAACTCCTAACCCAACCCTAACCCAACCCCACCCCAAACCCAACCCTAACCCTAACCCTAACGCTAACCCCAACTCCAACCCAAACCCCGCAACCTTAACGCTAACCCCTAACCCCTAACCCCAAACCCAAACCCTAACCCCAACACCAACCCTAACCCTAACCCTAACACTAACCCTAACCCCAACCCTAACCCCAACCTAACCCCAACCCCAAACCAAACCCTAACTCCAACCCCAAACCCCAACCTAACCCTAAACCCCAACACCACCCCTAACCCTAAACCTCAACCCTAACCGTAAACCCCCAACCTCAACCCCAAAGCCCAACCCTAAACCCACCCACCCCCCAACCCTAACCCCAGCCCCAACCCTAACCCTAACCCTCAACCCCAACTCCAACTCAACCCCAACCCTAACACCCACCCCCCAACCCTAACCACCCTAACCCCAAACCCAACCCCTAACCCAACCCACCCTAATCCTAACCCCCACCCTAACACTAACCCAAACCCCAATCCCAACCCTAACCAAAACCTAACACTAACCCAAACCCCAACCCCTAAAACAAACCCTAACACAACTAATCCTAACCCTAACCCTAAACCTACCACCCTAAACCTAACCTAACCCTAACCCTAACCCTAACCCCAACCCTACCCAACCCTAACCCCAAACCCTAACCATAACCCTAACCCTAACCCCAACCCCAACCCCAACCCCAACCCTAACCCCAGCCCACCCAACCAACCCTAACCCGCTAACCTACACCCAACTCAACTCCAACCTAACCCAACCCAATCCCTAACCCAACCCCAACTCCAACACTACCCTAACCAAACCTAACCCCATCCTAACCCAAACCCCAACCCCAACCAACCCCAACCCTAACCAAACACTAACCCAACAAACCCTAACTAATCCCAAACCTAACCCTAACCCAATCCAACCCCAACCCTAACCCTACCTAACGCCTCACCCCTAACCCTAACTAACCCCAATCCTACCCAACCCCTAACCTAACCCTAAACACTAACCCTAACCCTAACCTAACCCTAACCACTAACCCCAACCTAACCCTAACTTGTCCAACACACCCCAACCCCCACCCTAACCCAAACCATAACCCCAACCCTAACCTAACCCTAACCCCACCCAACCCCCAACCCCAACCCCCAACCCATTTAACCCTAACTAACCCTAAACCTGGGACCCTAACTAACCCCAAACCAACCTAACCCTAACCCCAACCCCAACCCAACCCTACCCCAACCCAACCCTAACCCTAAACTACACACCTAACCCTAACACTACCCCAAGCCTCCAACCCCAACCCTAACCCACCCCAACCTACCCCTAGCCTACCCTAACCCTAACCCAACCTAAACCTAAACCCAACCCACCCCTAACCCAACCCCAACCCCAACCCAACCCCCTAACCCAAACCCTTAACCCTACCCAAACTCTAAACCAACCCCAACCCCAACATTAACCCCAAACCCCCACCCCAACCCACCCCAACACTAACCCTAACCCTAACCCACCCAACCTAGCCCCAACCTAACCCAACCCCACCTAACCCAACAAACCCCAACCCAACCCCAACCCTAACCCCTAACCAAACCCTACCTAACCCTAACCCTACCAATCTAACCCAACCTTAACTCTAACCCAACTAACCCCACCCCAATCCCAAACCCAAACCCTCAACCCAAACCATAATTCTAACCCTCCCACCTAACCCAACCAAACCCCAAACCTAACTCAACCCATCCCTTACCTTACCCATACCCCAACCAAACTCTAACCCTAACCCCAACCCCTAACCCACCCCCCCTAACCATAACCCCAACCATACCTAACCCCCAACCCCAACCCCAACCCAACCTAACACTAAGCCCTAGCCCTAGCCCTAGCCTAGCCTAACCCTAACCCTAACCCTAACCCTAACTCCCTACCCTAACCCAACTAACTAACCGCCAACCCACCCCAACCTAACCTCACTCCTAACCCTCACCCCAACCCCAACCCACCTCACCCATACCCCTACCCCCAACCATAACCAAATCCCAAGCCCTACCAACCCTAACCCTAACCCCCACACTAAATCTACCCCCACCTAACCCCACCCAACCCCAACACAACCCCAACCCCAACACGCCCCAACCCCAACCCCAAACCTAACCCCAGCCCTACCCTATCAGCTAACCTAACCCCAAACCTAACCCCGCAAACTCAAACCCAAGAGTAACCCTAACTAATCCCAAACCCCACCCCCAACCCCAACCCCACCCCCCAACACACCCCAACCCTAACCCCAACCCCAACCCCTAACCCTAACCAACCTAACCCAACCCCAACCCCAACCCCAACCCCAACCCTAACCCTAACCCCACCCCCTCTAACCCTAAACCTAACCCCAACACCCACCCTAACCCACCCTACCCCAACCCTAACCCTAACCCAAACCCAACACCAACCCAACCCTAACCCCCAACCTAACTACCCAACCCTAACCCTAACACTAACCTAAACCCACCAACACTAACCCTGACCCTAACCCAACCATACCACCCTAATGCTAACCCCAACCAAACCCTACCCTAAACCTAACCCAAACCTAAACCCAACCCAACCCCAACTCCCTAACCCTAACCCTTCCTAACCCAACCCCAACCCTAACACCAACCCCCCAACCCCAACACCAACACAAACCTAACCAACCCTAACCAAACCCCAACCCCAACCCAAACCCCAGCCCACCCCTGCTAACCCTACCATAAATAACCCTAGCCCTAACCTAAACCCAAACCCTAACCCTAACCCTAACCCAACCCCTAACCCTTAACCTAATCCTAAGCCCAAGCCAACCCCCAACCTTAACCCTAACCCTAGCCCTAACCCTAACCCCTAACCCTAACCCAACATACCCTAACTCTACCTCCAACCCCATCCCTAATCCTAACCCTAAACCCAACCTACACCTAACCCCAACCCCAACCACAACTCCCAACCCCACCCCAACCCTAAACCTACCCAACCCCAACACTAATTCCCTAACACTAATCCCAACCCTAACCCCCCCAACCCAACCCACCCAAACCAAACCAACCCAACCCCAACCCTAACCCCCCAACCCCTAACACTAACCCTAAACCCAACCCTAAACCTAACCCCAACCCTAACCCCAAACCCCAACTCTAACCCTAACCCAACCCAGCCCTAGCCCTAACCCTACCCTGGCCCTAACACTATCCCTAACCTAATCCTAACCCCACTTAAACCCTAACCCCAACACAACCCAACCCCAACCCCAACCCCAACCAATGCACCCACCCATACCCACCCCTATCCCTAACCCCACACCTAACCATAAACCCAATCCTAACCCCTAACTCAAACCCTAACCCTAACCCTAAACCCTAACACTAACCCCAACCCCAACCCGAAACCTACCCCCACCCTATCCCTAACCCTAACCCCAACCCAACCCCACCCCTAACCCTAACTTGTGCCTAACCCTAACCCTAAACCTATTACTACCCATCTCCCTACCCTTACCCCTAACCCTAACACAACCCCTAACCCAACACTAACCCTAACCTACCACCACCTTTGTCCCTACCACTACTCCTAACACTAACCCCAACATTAAACCTAACCCCTACCCTAACCCCAACCCCTAACCCTAACCCTAACCGTCACCCTAACCCTAAACACTAACCCTAACCCTAACACTATCACAAACCTAACCCTATCCCTAAACTAACACTACCCCAAACCCCTAACCTAACCTAACCCCTAACCCTAAACCTAAACCCAAACCTAACACTAACCCCAACCCGAAACCCCAAACACTAACCCTAATCCTAATCCAACCCCAACCCTAACCCCAACCCTACCCAACACCAACCGTAACCCCAGCCCCTAGCCCAACCCCAGCCCCAGCCCCAACCATATCCCCAGCCCTAGCCTTAACCCCAAACATAACGCCAACCCAACCCTAAACCCAACCCTAACTTAACCCTAATCCCAAACCCAAACCTTGAACCCTAACACTAAACCCAAACGTAGCCCATAACCCTAACCCAACCCAACCCTAACCCTATCCCGGAACCCTAAACCCCAACCCTATCCCTAACCCTAAACATTAAACCAACCCTAAACAACACCCACACCAACCCTCCCAACCCTAACCCCAACCACAACCCCAAACCTACCCCAACCTTAACCCCTAACCCCCTAATCCTAACACTAACCCCAACACTAACCGCTAACCCAACCCAACCCTGACCCCAACCCTAAACCCCAAACCCTAACCCTAACCCCAACCCGCAACCCAAAGCCCAACCCCAACCCTACCCAACCCCAACCCTAACCCCAACCCTAACATTAACCCCAAACCCCACCACCAACCCCAACCCCAACCCCACACCTAGCTGTAGCCCCAGCCCTGGCACTATTTCTAACCCCAACCCAGCCCTAGCCCCAACCCTAACACAACGCTAAACCCAAAGCTAACCCCAACCCATACACCTAACCCCAACCCTAACCCAACCCACCCAACCCTAACCTCAACCCTAACCCCAACCCCTAACTCCAACCCCAACCCCAAACCCAAACCTAACCCTAACCCCAAACCATACCCCTAACCCTATCCCTAACCGTAACCAAACCCCAACCCTAACACTAACCTCAACCCATTCCCTACCTGTACCCATACCCCCAACCGTAACTCTCTAACCCTAACCCCAACCCCTAACACTAACCATAACCCCAAACCACACCCCAACCCAAACCCCCAACCCTAACCCTAACCCTAGCTGCCCCCAGCCAACCCCCAGCAATAGCCCCAGTCCTAACCCCATTCTCAGCCCCAACCCCAACCCCAACACTAACCCCAACCCTAACCCCAACCACAAACCAACCCAACCAAGCACCAACCTTAACCCTGACCCAACCCATCCCCAACCACCCAACCCCAAAACCTAACACTAACCCCAAGCCCCAACACGTTAACTCTAACCTCAAACCCACCCTCAACCTACACCCAACCCCAACCCCAACCCAAACTACCAACCCAAACCCAACCCCAACCCACTCACAGCCCTCACCCCAACCCTAACCCCAAACCTAACCTAACCCAACCCCCAACCCCAACCAAACCCAAGGTAACCCTAACCCCAACCCTAACCGCAACCCCAACCCTAACCCCAACCCCAACACTACCCAACCCCAACCCCAAACCTAACCCCAACCCTAACCCCTAACTAACCCTAACCCTAACCCCAACCCCTAACCCTAACCCCAACCCCAACCCAACCCTCCCCCTAACCCCAACCCCAGCCCTAACCCAAACACTAACACCTACCCTAAACCCCAACCTAACATTAACCCTTAACCTAACCCCTAACCCTAACCCAAACCCTAACCCCAACCCTAACTAACCCAACCCTAACCCCAACCCTAACCCCAACCCCAACCCTAACCCCAACCCCAACCCCAAACCCTAACCCTAACCCCAACCCCAACCCCAACCCCAACCCCAACCCTAACCCCAACCCCAACCCCAACCCCAACCCTAACCCAACCCCAAACCAACCCAACCCTAACCCCACCCCAACCCAACCCACCCTAACCTCACCCCAACCCCTAACCCTAACCCCAACCTCAACCCCTAACCCCTAACCATAACCCTAACCCTAACCCCAACCCTAACCCCAACCCCAACCCTAACCCCAACCCCACCCCTAACCCCAACCCAAACCCAACCCCACCCAACCCCAATCCTAACCCCAACCCAACCCTAAACCCAACCAAACCCCAACCCCAACCCAACCCCTTAAACCCAACCCAAGGTAACCCCAACCCCAACCCTACCACAACCCTCAACCACCCCCACCCCTACCCTAACCCCAACCCACCCCTAACCCTAACCCAACCCAAACCATAACCCTAACTCAAACCCAACCCCAACACCAACCAACCCCTAACCCTAACCTAAACCCAACCCTAACCCTAACCCCAACCCCAACAGCTAACCCCACCCCCAACTCCCTAACTGGTCTAACTCTAACCCTAACCCTAACCCTCCCTAACCCACCATAACCTTATCCCTAACCCTAACCACAACCCCTAAACCGACCTGCACCCTTCCCTACCCCTAACCATAACCCTACCCTAAACCCAAAACCATAAACATAACCCCAACCCTAACACCAAACACCAACCCTAACCCTAACCCCAACCAACCCTGTCACTAACCCTAACCCCTAACACCAACCACAACCCCTAAACCTAACCCCTAACCCTAGCCCTAACCCTAATCCCTAACCCTAACCCTAAACCTAACCCCTTCACAAAAACCCAAAATAACCCTAACCTTAACCCTAACCCTAACCCAAACCCCAACCCCTAACCCTAACCCTAACCCCAACCCCAAACCTAACCCCAACCCTACCCCACCCAACCCCTAACCCACCCCAACCTTAACCTACCCCTAACCCAAACCCAACCCAACCCCACCCCTACCCCTAACCCCAACCTTAACCCTAACCCAACCCCAACACCTACCCCCAAACGCTAACCCCAAAACCTCCCAACCCCTAACCCTAACCCTAACCTAGCCCAGCCCCAACCCTAGCCCCAGACCCAGACCTAACCCAAGCACTAACCCTAACCATATCCCTGCCCCTAAACACCAAACCCCAAGCCTAACTCCTAACCCCAACCCAACCCAACCCCTGACCCCAACCCTAACCCCCAACCCCCAACACTAACCCCAAAACCCAACCCCTAATCCTAACCCCAACCCAACCCCAAGCCCCAACTATCACCCTAACCCAGCTCAGCCCCAGCCCCCTAACCCTATCCCTATCCCCAACACCAACCCCAACACTAACCCCAACCCTAAACACTAAACCCAACCCTAACACAACCCTGACCCCATCCCTAACCCAAACCAATGCCCCCACCCAACCTTTACCCCATCCCTAACCCTAACACCTAACCATAAACCTAACACCTAACCCCTAACCCAAACGCTAACCCCACCCTAAACCCCAACACTCAACACTAACCCAACCCCAAAACTCACCATAACCCTAACCCTAACCCTAACCCTAACCCTAACCCTAACCCTAACCCTCAACCCCAACCCCTAACCCTAACCCTACCCATCTACCTACCGAGCATCCCTAACTCAAACACAACCCTAACCCCAACAGTAATCCTAACTCTAACCACCACCCCTATCCCTACCCCTACTGCTAACACTAACCCCAACATGAAACCTAACCCTATACCCAACCCTAAACCCAAACCTAACCCTAACCCTAACCTTAACACTAAACACCAACCCCAACCCTAAAAGCTAAACCAAACCTAACCCTATCCCTAAACCCAACACTAACCACAACCCCTAACCTACCTCTAACCCTAACCCTAACACTAAAACTAAACCCAAATCCCAACACTGACCCTAACCCCAAACCCCAAACACTAACCCTAATCCTAATCCAACCGTAACCCTTACCCTAACCTATCCCTAACCCTAACCGTAACCCTAGCCCCAACCACAAGCCCTAGCCCCAGCCCCCAACCGTATCCCTAGCCCCAGCCCCAACCCCAAACATAACGCCAAGCCAACCCTAAACCTAACCCTAACTTTAACCCTAATCCTAAACCCAAACCCCGATCCCCAACACTAACCCCAAACCTAAGCTATAACTCTAACCCTAACCCAACCCTAACCCTATCCCGAAACCCCAAACCCCAACGCTAACCCTAAACTTTAAACCTAACCCCAAACAACACCAACACTAAACCCTAACCCTAACCCAAACACAACCCCAACGTACCCCCAACCTCAACCCTAACCCCAATCCCAACACTAACCCTAACACTAACCACTAAACCTAACCCTGACCCTAACCCCAAACCCCAAACCCAACCCTAACCCCAACCCGAAACCCCAACCCTAACCCAACCCTAACTTTTCCCTAACGCTAACCCCAACATTAAACCCCAAACCTAACACTAACCCCCAAACCCTAACCCTACACCTAGCTGTAGCCCTAGCTCTGGCACTATTTCTGAACCTAATCCTAGCCCCAGCCCTAACCCCAACACAACGCCAACCCTAAAGCCAACCCCAACCCATACCCCTACCCCTATCCCTAATCCCTAACCCCAAATCTAACCCTAACCTTAACTCTGACCCTAACCCCAACCCATCCCCAACCCCAAACCCAACCCCAACCCCTAACCCCAAACCATATACCCAACCCTATCCCTAACTGTAACCAAACCCCAACCCTAACACTAACTTCAACCCATTCCCCTACCCGCACCCATACCCCTAACTGATAACACTAACCCTAACCCCAACCCCCAAAACTAACCAAACTCCAAACCATACCCCAACCCAAAACCCCAACCCCCAACCGAAGCCTAGGCTAAGCCCCAGCCATAGCCCCCGCAACAGCCCCAGCCCCAACCCCATCTCAGCCCCAACCCCAACGCTAACACTAACCCCAATTCTAACCCCAACAACAAACCTAACCCAACCATAGCACCAACCTTAACCCTGATCCCAACCAATCCCCATACCACTGCCCCCTAACCCCAATACTAACCCCAAACCCCAACCGCAACCCCAACCCCAATCCTACCCCACACTTACACCTATCCCAAACCCAAACCCCAACCCCAACCCAAACCCCAGACTCCAGCCCCCACCCCTAACCTAACCTCAACCCTAAACCCAATCCTAACCCTAAAACCCCAACCCCAACCCCTAATCCAAACCCCAAGAGTAACACTAACCTTAACACTAACCCAAACCCAACCCCAACCTTAATATTAACCCCTAACACCAACGCCAACCCCAGCCCCAACCCCATCCCTAGCCTTAACCCTATCACTAACACTAATCCTAAAACCCAAAACCTGACACTAACCCCTAACCATAAACCTAACCCTACAATAACCCCAAACCCGAAACCTAACCCTAACCCTAAACTTAACCCCTAACCCTAACACCCAACACAACCCCCCTAACCCCAAACCCAACCCCTAACCCTAACACCAACCCCAACCCCAACCCTAACCCCAACCCCCAACCCTAACCTCAACTAACCCCAACCCCAACCCCAACCCAAACCCCAACCCTAACCCCAACCCCAACCCTAACACTAACCCCAACCCCTAACCCCAAATCTAATCCCAACCCCAAACCTAATACTAACCCCAACCCCCACTCCTAACCCCAACCCTAACGCTAAACCCAACCCCGAAACCCCTGACACTGACTCCTGAGCCTGACCCTGTCCCTGTTCCCGACCCCAACCCTAACCCCAACCGTAACCCCAAACCCCAACCCTAAACCTAACCCTAACCCCAACCCCTCAACCCTAACTATAACCCCTAACCCCAACCCTATCCCGTTACCCTAACCAAACCCCCAAACCCAAACCCCAACACTAACCCCAACCCCAACCCCAACCCCTTCTAAGCCTAAACCTAAGAGTAACGCTAAACCTAACCCTAACCCCAACCAAAACACCTAACCCTAACCCCAACCTAACCCCAAACCCTTCTAACCCTAAACCTAATAGTAACGCCAACCCCAACCCCAACCCAACCCCAAACCAAACACCAACCCAACCCTAACCCCAACGCCTAACCCCAACCCCTAACCCTAACCCCTAGCCTCAGCCCCCAGCCCCAGCACTAGCCCCAGCCCCAACCCCAACCCCAACCCCAAACCCAACACCAACACTAACACTAACCCTAATCCCAAACCCAACCCTAACCCCAAACCAACCCTAACACTAACCCCAACACTAACCCCAACCCCTAATCCTACCCTTACCCCTACCCCTACCCCTAACCCTAATCCTAGCCCTATCCCCAGACATAGCCCTAGCTTTAAACCCCAGCCCTAGCACTAGCCCCAAACCTAACCCTAACCGAACCCCAACCCTAACCCTAAACGTAACACTACCCTCAACCCCTAATCCTACCCCCTACCCCAACCCCCAACCCTAACCCTAACCCCAACCCCTAACCCTAACCATACCCTAAACCTAACCCTAACCCTATTCTAACCCTAACCCCAATCTAAACTTACTCTAACCCTAACCCCAACAGTAACGCTAACCCCCAACCCCTACCCTAGTCCCAACCCAAACCCTAACCATGAACCCACCCCTACCCCAAACCCAACCCCAACCCCAAACCTAACCCCAACCGTAACCCTAACACTAACACTAACCCCAAACCTAAACCCAAACCCAAAATAATCTTAACCCTAACCCTAACCAATAACACTAACCCCAACCCCAAAGTCCAACCCCAACCCAACCCTAAACACCAACCCCAACCCCAAACTTTGCCCCAGCCGTAGTCCCAGCCCCAGCACTAGCCCCTGCCCCAAACCCAGCCCTATCCCCAACCCTAAACCTACCCCCTAACCCTAACCCCAACCCCAACCTAACCCCAACCCCAACCCCAGCAACAACACCAACTGTACCCTTCCCCCAGCCCCAACCCTAACCCTAAACACTAACCCCTAACCCCAACCCAACCCTAACTCCTAACCCTAACACTAACCTCAACCCGTAACCCTACCCCTATCCCTTACCCTAACCCCAAACCCAGCCCCCAGCGTTAGCCCCAAACCTAGCCCTACCCCTACCCCTAACCCTAACCCCAACCAACCCCAACCATAACCCTACCTCTATCCCTAACCCCAATCCTAACACTGAACCCCAACCCCTAACCCTAACCACAACCCCTAACATACCCCTTCCTCAACCCCAACCCTAACCCCAAACAATGAACCTAACCCTAACCCCAAACCCCAACCCTAACCCTAAACTAACCTAACCCCAAATCCCAAACCCAATCCAACCCTATTCTAACCGTAACCCCAAACTCAAACCCCTTTCTACCCTAACCCTAACAGTAACACTAGCCACAATCCCAGCCCTACCCCTACGCCTAAGCCTAAACATAACCGTAGCCCCAGCCCTAGCCCCAGCCCTAAACCTAACCTAAACCCGCAACCCAACCCTAACCCTAATCCTAACTCCATCCCCTCACCCTACCTCTAAACCATAAACCCTAACCCTAACCCCAACCCCAAACCTAATGCTAATGCTAACCCTAACGCCAACACGAACCCTAACCCTACCCTAACCCCAAACTTAACACTAACCCTAACACTAAGCCTAACCCCAAACTCTAACCCTAACACTAACCCTAACCAATAACACTAACACTAACCCTAAATCCTAACCCCAACCTGAACCCTAACCCCAAACCCCCTAAACCCAACCCTAACACAACCCTAACCCCAACCCTAACACAACCAAACCCTAACCCTAACCCTAACCCTAACCAAACCCCAACTCTAACACTAACCCCAACCCCAACTGTAACCCTAAACCCTGTTCTAACCCTAACCCTAAACTAAACTCCTTCTAAGCCTAACCCCAACAGTAACACTAACCCTAAACCTAACACCAACCCCAATCCAACCCCCAACCCTAACCCCAAACATACCCTAACCCTAAACCTAACCCCAACCCCTGACCCCAACCCCAGCCCCAGCACCATCCCTAGCTCTAACCCCATCCCCAGCCCCAACCCCAACCCAACCCCAACCCTAACAATAACCCCAACCCCTAGCCATACCCCCGTCCCCCACCGCTACCCCTACTTCATACATAACCATAACCCCTAACACTAACCCCTAACCCATAACCATACTCGCTTCCTACCGCTCCCCCTACCTTATACATAACCCCACCCCAACCCTAACCCTCACCCCAGCCCCAAACATATCCCTAACCCTAACCCCAACCCCTAAGCCTAAATCCTAAAACCTAACACTAAAGCCAACCTAACCCCTAACCATAACCCCAACCCCAAATCCTAAATGTAAACCCAAACCTAACCCCTAAACACTAACCCAACCCTAACCTTAGCCCTTAGCTGAAGCCCTAGCCCCAGCACTAGCCCTGGCCCTAACACTCAGCCCTAGCCTTAACCCCAACCCTAACAATAACCATAACCCTAAACCCCAAACCCTAACCCCTAACCCTAACCCGAACCCCAACCCAACCCTAACCATAACCCCAACACTAACCCTATCCCTAAACCCTATTCTCACCCCAACCCCAACCCCTAACCCTAACCCTAACAATAACCCCAACCATAACCGTAAACCCAACCCCCCAACCCCAAACCCCAACCCCAAAGCCAACCCCGCCCCTATACCCCAACACCAACCCCTAACGCCAACCCCAAACCCCCGAACCCCAGTCCTAGCCGCAGCACTAGCCCCAGCACTAGCCCCCAGCCCCCAACCCCAGCCATAGCCCCAACCCCAAAGCCCAACCCTAACCCCAAACCCAACCCCAGCCCTAACCCCTAAACACTACCCCAAACCCAAACTTAACCCCAACCCCAACCCCAGCCCCAGCCTTACCCCTGCCCCAACCCTATCCCTAGCCCCAAACCTAAACCCAACCATAACCATAAACCATAAACCTAACCTTAATGCTAAACCTAACACTAACCCAACCCTAATACTAACCCTAACCCTAACCCCAACCCATACCCCTTCCCCCTACCCCTACCCCTACCCGTAACCTTATCCCCCAACCCCAACCCGAACCCCCAACATTAAGCCTCAACCCCAACCCTAAACAACTTACCCCAACCTAACAGGAACGCTAACCCCAACCCCAACCCCAACCCCAACCCCAACCCCAACCGCACCCTAACCCAAACCCAACCCCAACCCTAACCCCAACTCCAGGCCTAGCCCCAGCCCAAGCTCCCACCCCAACCGTAACCCCAACCCTAACCCCAACCCTAAACCCTAATCCTAACCTTTACCCCAGCCCCAGCCCCAGCCCCCAACCCGAGCACCAGCCCCAGCCCCAACCCTATCCCTCCTCATCCCAACCCCAACCCCGACCCCAACCCCAAACCCCAAACCCCAACCCTAATCCCAACCCCAAAACAACCCCAAAGATAACCCTAACACAACCAAACCCCTACCTACCACTGCCTCTAACCCCAACACTAACATTAACCCTAACCCAACATTAGCCCCAGCACTAGCCATAGCCCCAACCCCATCCCTATCCCCAACCCCAAACCCAACCATAAACCCCAAACCCAAACCCCAACCCTAACCCAAACCTCACCCTAACCCCTAACCCTAACCCCAAGCCATACACCTTCCCTACTCCTACCCCCACCATTACCCGTAACCCTAATCCCTAATCCCAACCCCAACCCCAGCCCCAAACCTATCCCCAGACCTAACCCCAACCATAACTCCAAACCCAATCCTAAACCCCAAAACCCAACACCAACCCCAACCCTACCCCCTAAACCCACACCAAACCTAAATCCCTAACTTAAACCCAAAACTAACCCCAACCCCAGCCCCAGCACTAGCCCCTGCCCCAAAAGTAACCCTAGCCCTAACCCCAACCCAAACCGTAAACCCCAACCCTAAACCCCAACCCTAACCCTAAAACTAGACCTAACCCTAAACCTAACACTAACACTAAACCCCTAACCCCAAACATAACCCCAACCCCAACCCTAACCCCAACACTAACCCACTAACCCCAACCCCAATCCCACCCCTTACCCCCAACCCCAACCCTAACCCCCAACACCAACCCCAACCCTAACCCCTAACTCCAACCCCAACCCTAACCCCTAACCAAAACACCCAAGCTTAACCCCAACCCCTAACCCCAACCCCAACCCAAAATCTTCTAACCATAAACCTCCAAGAGTAAGGCTAACCCAAACCCTAAACCTAACCCTAACACTAAACCAAACCCTCACCTCACCCGAAACCTAACCCCTAACCCCAAACCTAACACCTAACCCTAACCCCAACCCAACCCCAACCCTAACCCTAACCCTAACCCACACATACTTTAACCCTGCCACTACCCCCTAAACATAACCCAACCCTACCCCTAGCCCTAACCCCAAACCTAACCCCACCCCAGCCCTACCCCTACCCCTAACACCGACCCCAGATTCACCCAGCCGTAACCCTAACCCCAGCCCCAGCCCAGCCCCAACCATAGCCCCAGACCAAGACCTAACCCTAGCACTAACCCTAACCATAACCCCACCCCCAAACTCCCAAACCCCAACCCCAACCCTAACCTTAACCCAAACCTGACCCTAACCCCTAACCCCAACCCCTAACACTAACCCCATACCCTAACCCCAACCCTAACCCCAAACCTAACCCCAACCCCAACCCTAGCACCAACCCCAACCCTAACCCCTAACCCCAACCCCTAATCCTAACCCCAACCCCAAGCCTAACCCTAACCACAACCCCTAACCCTAACCCAAACCCCAAACCTAACCCGAACCCTAACCCCAACCCTAACCCCTAACCCCTAACCCTAAACCAAACCCTAACCAAAACCCCAACCCAACCCTCACCCTAAACACTAACCCTAACCCTAACCCCTAACCCTAACAATAACCCTAACCCTAACGCTAAACCCTAACCCTAACCCGAACCCTAAACCTAAACCTAACCCTAACCCTAACCCCTAACACTAACCCTAACTTAACCCCTAACCCTAACCCCAACCCTAACCAAAACACCTAAGCTCAACCCCAACCCCAACCCCAGACCCCAACCCAAAATCTTCTAACCATAAACCCAAGAGTAAGGCTAACCCAACCCCAAACCCAACCCCAAACCCTAAACCAAACCTCACCACCCACCCTAAACCCTAACCCCTAACCCTAACCCTAACCCCTAACCCTAACCCAACCCCTAACCCTAACCCTAACCCACACATACCTTTAACCCTGCCACTACCCCTACCCTAACCCTAAACCTAACCCAACCATACCCCCAGCCCCAACCCTAAACCTAACCCCACCCCCAGCCCTACCCCTCCCCCTAACACCAACCCCAAATCACCCAACCTAACCCCACCCCAGCCCCAGCCCAGCCCCAACCCCCAGCCCCAGCCCCAGACCCCAACCCTAGCACTAACCCCAACCATAACCCTACCCCCAAACCCCAACCCCAACCCCTAACCCTATCCTCAACCCAAACCCGACCCTAACCCTAACCCCCAACCCCTAACACTAACCCTAAACCCCAACCCTAACACAAACCCACCTTAACCATAAACCCCAACCATAACCCTAACCCCAGCCCTGGCCCCAGCCCTAATCCTATCCCTAGCCCGAACACCAACCACAACACTAACCCTAACACTAAACCCAAACCCTAACCCTAACACAACCCCTAACCCCATCCCTAACCCCAACCAATGCCCCTACCCCTACCCCTACCCCCTATCCCTAACCCTAACACCTAACCATAAACCTAACACCTAACCCCAACTCAAACACTAACCCCAACCTCAAACCCCAACACTAACCCCAACCCGTAATCCTGACCCACAAACCTAACCCTAACTGTAACCCTAATCCCAATCTTAACCCCAACTCATCTAACCCCAACCCCAAACCTACTACTAACCATCTACCTAACCCTACCCCTAACCCCAACACAACCCTACGCTAACAACAATCCTAACCCAACCACCACCCCTATCCATACCCCTACTCCTAACACTAACCCCAACATTAAACCTAACCCTATCCCTAAACCCTAAACCCTAACCCTAACCCTAACACTAAACACTAACCTTAACCCTAACATTAACCCAAACCTAACCCTATCCCTAAACCTAACACTAACCACAACCCCTAACCCTACCCTAACCCTAACCCTAAACCTAAACCCAAACCCAAATCCCAACATTAACCCCAACCCCAAACCCAAACATTAACCCTAAACCTAATCCAAACTTAACCCCACCGCAACTCTATCCGTAACCCTAACCATAACCCCTAGCTCCAGCCGGCCCCCAGGCCTAGCGCCAACCATATTCCCAGCCGTAGACCTAACCCTAAACATAACGCCAACCCAACCCTTAACCTAACCCCAACTTTAACTCTAATCCTAAACATAAACGCTGAACTTTAACACTAACTCCCAAACGAAGCTATAACTCTAACCCCAACACAATCATAACCCCTCCCAAAACTCGAAACCCTAACCCCAACCCTAACACTAAACATTAAACCTAACCCTAAAACAACACCAACACTAACCCCTAACCCGAACCCTAACGACAACCCCTAAACCTACTCCTAACCTTAACCACAACCCTTAATCCTACCACTAACCCCAAAACTAACCACTAAACCCAACCCTGACCCTAATCCCAAATCCCAAACCCAACCGTAACCCTAACCCTAACCCCCAACCCCAACCCCAACACCAAACCTAACCCCAACCCTACCCTAACCTACCACCAAGACTAACCCTAACCCCAACCCTACCCCAACCAAACCCCCTAACCCTAACCCCAACCCCTAAACCTGAACCCAAAACCCCTCTAAACCTAAACCCAAGAATAATGCTAACCCTAACCCAAACCCAACCTAACCCCAACACTAACCCTAACCCCAAACAAAACCCCTAACCCTAACCCCAAACCCAAACCCCTACTAACCCTAAACCCAAGAGTAACGCTAAACCCAACCTAACCCTAAACCCAAACCCCTAATCCTAACCCTAACCCCAACCTAACCCTCACCCTAACCCCAACCCAACACCAATCCTAACCCTAACACTATCCCCAACCCTAACCCCAACCCCAATCCCAACCCTAACCCCTCAACCCTAACCCCAACCCTAACACCAATCCTATCCCTAACACTAACTCCAACCCTAACCTTGACTCCAATCCCAACCCCTAACCCTAACCCCTAACCCCAACCCTAATCCTAACCCCAACCAAAGCCCCTAACCCTAACCCCAACCAACCCTAACCCCACCCCACCCTAACCCAACCCCTAACCCCAACCCCAACCCCCAACACTAACCCCAATCTTAACTCCCAACTCTACCCTAACCCCAACCAAAACACCTAAGCTTAACCCTAACCCTAACCCTAACCCTAACCCCAAACTCTTCTAACCATAAACCCAAGACTAAGGCCAACCATAACCCCAAACCCAACCCCAACCTCATCCTAAACCTAACCCCCTAACCATAATCCCAACACCCACTCCAACCCCTAACCCAACCCCAACCCTAACCCCTAACCCACACAAGCTTTAACCATACCACTACCACTACCCCTACCCCCAAGACTAAACCTAACCCAACCCTACACCCCAGCCCCCAGCCCCAAACTTAACCCCTACCCCAGCCCCACCCCCTACCCCCAACACCAACCCCAACCACCCAACCCCAATCCCAACACTAGCCCCAGCCCAGCCCCTAACCCCCAGCCCCAGCCCCAGACCTAACCCCTAGCCCCCAACTCCCACCCCAAACATAACCATATCCCCAAACTCTAACCCTAACCCCAACACTAACCTTAACCCAAACCTGACACTAACTCCTAACCCCAACCCCCAACACCAACACTAAACCCTAACCCCAATCCCAACCCTTAACTTAACCATAAACCCCAACCATAACCCCAACTCCTAGCTCCCAGCCCTAGTCCTAATCCTATCCCTAGCCCGAACACCAACCATAACACTAACCCTAACACTAAACCCCAACCCCAACACAACCCTAACCCTATCCCTCACACCAACCAATGCCCCTATCCCAAACCCTACCTCTACCCCTATCCAAACCCTAACACCCAACCACAAACCTAACACCTAACCCTAATTCAAACACTAACCCTAAACTTAAACCCTAACACTAACCCTAACCCTAACCCGAATCCTGACACATAAACCCAACCCTAACCGCAACCGTAACCATAATCTTAACCCTAACTCGTCTAACCCTAACTCTAAACCTACTTCTACCCATCTACCTACCCCTTACCCCTAACCCTAACACAACCCCACGCTTAACACCAATCCTAACCTTAACCACCACCCCTCTCCATACCCCTACTCCTAACACTAACCCCAACGTTTAACCTAATCCTATCCCTAAACCCTAAACCCTAACCCCAACCCTAACACTAAACACTAACCTTAACCCCAACATTAACCCAAACCCAACCCTATCCCTAAACCTAACACTAACCACAACCCCTAACCTTACTCTCTAACCCCAACCCTAACCCCAAACCTAAACCCAAATCCCAACACTAACCCTAACCCCAAACCCAAACACCAACCCCAAACCTAATCCAACCCTAACCTTACCATAACCCTATCCCTAACAGTAACCATAACCCCAGCTCCCAGCCAAAGCCCCAGGCCTTGTCCTAACAATAGCCCTAGCCCCAGCCCCAACCCCAAACATAACGCCAACCCAACCCCAACCCAACCCTAACTTTAACTCTAATCCTAAACCTAAACCCTGAACTTAACACTAACTCTAAACGTAAGCTATAACTCTAACCCCAACACAACCGGGAACCCTATCACGAAACCCGAAACACTAACACTAACCCTAACCTAAACATTAAACCTAAACCTAAACAACACCAACACTAACCCTAACCCCCAACCCTAACCCCAACAACAACCCCTAAACCCACACCTAACCTTAACCCTAACCCTTAATCCTAACGCTAACCCCAACACTAACCACTAAACCTAACCCTGACCCTAACTCTAAGCCCCCAAACCTAACCCTAAACCCAACCCTAACCCCAACCCTACCCCAACCCCTAACCCTAACCTACCCCACCCTAACCCTGCCACTAAGACTAACCCTAACCCCTAACCCTAACCCTACCCTAACCAAAACTCCCAACCCCAACCCCAAATCTAACCCTAAACCTCTTCTAAACCTAAACCCAAGAGTAATGCTAACCCCTAACCCTAACCCTAACCCTAAACCCCAATCTTAACCATAACCCCAACCCAACCGCAACACTAACACCAACCCTAACCAAAACCCCTAACTCTAACCCCAACCCTAACCCCAAACCTCTTCTAATACTAAGCCCAAGAGTAACGCCAACCCTAAACCCTAACCCTAACCCTAAACCCTAATCCTAACCCCTAACCCCTAACCCTAACCCTTCTCAACCCCAACCCTAACACCAACCCTAACCCTAACACTAACCCGGAACCCTAACCCTAACCCCAACCCTAACCCTAACCCCAACCCTAACCCTAAACTCCCCCCCCAACCCTAACCCTAACCCTAATCCCAACCACTAACACTAACCCTAACCCTAAACCCTAGCTCCTAACCCCAACCCGAACCCGAACCCCCTAACCCGAACCCTAACCCGAACCCCTAACCCTAACCTTAACCCTAACCAATAACCCTAACCCTTACCTGAACCCACACATACCTTTAACCCTACCCCTACCCATAAACCCAACACTAAACTTAACCCCAAACAAAACTTAACCCTAACCCCAACCCTAACCCTAAACCTCTTCTAACGTTGAACCTTATAACGCTAACCCTGACCCCAATCCCAATGCTAACCCTAACCCCTAACCCAACCCTAACCCTAACATTAACCCCAACCCAACCATAACCCTAATCCCAACCCCAACACTAACAAACACATACCTTAACCCTTCCCCTACCCCTTCCCCCAACCCCAAATCTAACCCACCCTACCCCTACCCATAACCCAAACCTTAACCCTAACCCAGCCTTACCCCTACCCCTAATGCTTACCCTAAAACACCAAACCCCTAACCCCTAACCCCAGCCCTAGCCCAGCCCCAACCCTAGCCCTAGCCCCAACCCCTAACCCCAACCCTAACCCCAAACACAACACTAATACTAACACTAACCCCAACCCCAACCCCAACCCTAACTCTAACCCCAACCCCAACCATAACACCAACCCCAAACCCAACCCTAACCCCAAACGCAACCCTAAACCCTACCCCCAAACCTAATCCTACCCCTAATCCTAACCCCTAACCCTAATCCTAACCCGTAAACCTAACACTAACACTAACCCCTAACCCCTAAACCCAACCCCGAATCCTAACACTAACCCTAACGCTAATCCTAACGCCTCAACCCCTGACGCTGACCCTGACCGTGACCCTGACCCCTGACCCCAACCCCAACACTAACCCCTAACCCTAACGCTAATGCTAAACCCTAACCCTAACCCCAACCCTATCCCCCAACACCAACCCCAACCCCTAACCCCTGAGCCCGGACCTCAGCCAGCCCCAACCCCAGCCCCAGCCCAAGACCTAACCCCAACCCTAACCCTAACTTTAACCCCAACCCCAACACTAAACCTAACGCTTAACCCAACCCTAAACCTGACACTGACTCTGACACTGACCCCTGACCCTGATCCTGACCCTAACCCCAACCCCAACACTAACCCCAACCATAAATCCTAAGCCCAAACCCTAATCCTAACCCAACAACCTAACACTAACCCTAACACTAACCCTAACCCTAACCCTAACCCCCAACCCTAACCCCAACACCAACCCCAACCCCAACCCCAACCCCAACCCCAACCTTAACCCTAACCCTAACCCCAACTGCAAACCCCATCCCAACCCCAACCCCATCCCCAGCCCCAACCTCAACTTCCAAACCCAACCCCAACGCTAACCCTAACCCCCAACCCTAACCCTAAACCTAACTTTAACCCTAAACCAACCCTAACCCTAACCCCTAACTCTATAGCTCACCCTATCTCTAAACCATAAACCCTAACCCTAAACCCCAACCCCAAACCTAACGTTAACGCTAACCCCAACGCCAACCCCGAACCCTCACCCTACCCTAACCCTAAACTTAACACTAACCCTAACACTAAGCCTAAGCCTAACCCTAACCATAACCCAAACCAATAACACTAACCCCAACCCCAAAGCCTAACCTTAACTTGAACCCCAACCCCAACCCTAAGCCCCAAACCCTAACCCTAACCTTAACACTAACCCTAACCCAAACCCCAACTCTAACCCTAACCCTAACCATAAGAGTAACATTAACCATAACCCAAACCTAACCCCTAACCTAACTCCTGACCCTAATCCCTAATCCCAACCCGAACCTGAACCCCAAACCTACCAATAACCCTAACCCTAACCCCCAACCCTAACCATGAGTAACGCTAACCCTAACCCAACCGTAACCCTAATCTAACCACTAACCCCTAACCCCAACCCCCCAACCCTGACCCCTAATCCTAACCCTCAACCCTAACCCCTAACCCCAACCCCAACACTAACCCTAACCCTAACAGTGACCCAACCTAACCCTAACCCTAACCCCTAACCCTAACCCCAAACCTAACCCAAACGCTAAACCAAAACACTAACCCTAACCGTAACCCTAACACTAAACCCCAACCCTAACAATTACCCTAACCCCAACGCTAACCCCTAACCCTAACCCGAACCCCAAACCTAACCCCTAAACCTAACCCTAACCCTAACCAAAACTCCTAACCCCAACCCTAACCGTAACCCTATCCCTAACCCTAAACCAAACCCTAAACCTAACCCCAACCCCTAACCCAACACTAACCCTAACCGTAACCCCTAACCTCCAACCCAACCCCAACCAAAACACCTAAGCTTAACACTAACCCTAACCCCAACCCACATCCAAAACCAACTTCTAACCATAAACCCAAGAGTAAGGCTTACTCCTAACCCTAACCCCTAACCCTAACCCTAAACCAAACCCTAACCCTCACCCTA
Source organism: Nanger dama (assembly GCA_917880005.1). NCBI lineage: Eukaryota > Metazoa > Chordata > Mammalia > Artiodactyla > Bovidae > Nanger > Nanger dama. The sequence continues at coordinate 53,733 of CAKJTW010000365.1, read as the reverse complement.
AACCTAACCCCTAACCCTAACCATAACACCTAACCCTAACCCCAACCGTAACCCCAACCCCAACCCCAACCCTAATCCTAACCCCAACCCACACATACCTTTAACCCTACCACTACCCCTACCCCTAACCCCAAACTTAACCCAACCCTACCCCTAGCCCTAACCCTAAACTTAACCCCTAACCCAGCCCTACCCCTTATCCCTAACACCAACCCTAAATTCACCCAACCCCTAACACCAACCCTCAGCCCCAGACCAGCCCTAACCCTAGCCCCAGCCCCAGACCTAACCCTAGCATTAACCCCAACCATAACCCTACCCCAAACTCTAAAACCTAACCCTAACCCCAACCTTAACCCAAACCTGACCCTAACCCTAACCCCAACCCCAACACCAACCCTAAACCTAACCCTAATCCTAACCCTTACCTTAATCATAAACCCTAACCATAACCCCAACACTAGCCCCAGCCCTAGTCCTAATCCTATCCCTAGCCCGAACACTAAACCATAACAATAACCCTAACAATAAACCCCAAACCCCAACCCTAACACAACCCTAACCCTATCCCTCACCCCAACCAATGCCCCTACCCCTACCTCTACCCCTATCCCTAACCCTAACATCTAACCATAAACCTAACACCTAACCCTAATTCAAACACTAACCCTAACCTTAAACCCTAACACTAACCCTAACCCCAACCCGAGTCCTGACCGATAAACCTAACCCAAACGTAACCCCAACCCAAACCCCAACCCTAACCCGTCTAACCCCAACCCTAAACCTAACCACCCATCTACCTAGCCTTACCCCTAACCCCTAACACAACCCCTACGCTTAACACTAATCCTAACCTAACCACCACCACTATCCATACCCCTACTCCTAACACTAACCCTAACGTTAAACCTAAACTTATCTCCTAAACCCTAAACACTAACCCTAACCCTAACACTAAACACTAACCTTAACCCTAACATTAACCCAAACCTAACCCTATCCCTAAACCTAACACTAACCACAACCCCTAACCTACCTCTAACCCCAACCCCAACCCTAAACCTAAACCTAAATCCCAACACTAACACTAACCCCAAACCTAAACACTAACCCCAAACCTAATCCAACACCAACTGTTACCATAACTCCTATCCCTAACACTAACCGTAACCCCAGCCCTAGCCGAAGCCCCCAGGCCTTGCCCCAACCATATCCCTAGCCCCAGCCCTAACCCCAAACATAACGCTAACCCAACCCTAACCTAACCCTAACTTTAACCCTAATCCTAAACATAAACCCTGAACTTTAACACTAATCCTAAACATAAGCTATAACTCTAACCCTAACTCATCCGTAACCCTATCCCGAAACCCGAAACCCTAACCCTAACCCTAACCCTAAACATTAAACCTAAACCCTAAACAACACCAACACTAACCCTAACCCTAACCCTAACGACAACCCCTAAACCTACCCCTAACTTAACCCTAACCCTAATCCTAACACTAACCCCAACACTAACCACTAAACCAAACCCTGACCCTAACCCTAAACCCAAACCTAACCCCAAACCCCAAACCCTAACCCCAAACCTAACCCTAACCCTAACCCTAACCCATGAACACCAACCCCGACCCTAACCCCAACCCCCAACCCAACCCCAAGCCCAGCCCTAACCCTAGCCCCAGCCCCAGACCTAACCCCAAACCTAACCCTAACCCTAACACCAACCCTAACCCTAACCCTAATCCCAACACTAATGCTAATCCCAACCGCAACCCAAACCCTAAACCCAAACCAAACCCTAACCCCAACCCCAACCATAACACCAACACCAATCCCAACCCTAAACCCTACCTCAAACAGAAAACCCTACCCCTAATCCCAACCCCAATCCTAATCCTAACCCATAAACCTAACACTAACACTAACCCTAACCCCTAAACCTAACCCCAACCCTAACCCCAACCCTAACGCTAATCCTAACGCCAAACCCTGACCCTGACCGTGAACACTGACCCCACCCCCAACCCCAAACCTAACCCAAAACCAACCCCAACCCTAACACCAACCCTAAACCCCTAACCCTAACGTTAACCCCAACCCCTAACCTAATCCCAAACCCAAACCCTAATCCTAACCCTAACCCCAAACCCTAACCAAGACCCCTAACCCTGACCCGCAACCCCAACCCCAAAACCTTCTAACCCAAACCTAAGAGTAACGCCAACCCTAATCCCAACCCTAACCCCAACCCCAACACTAACCCTAACCTAACCCTAACCCTATTTGTAACACCAAACCTAACGCTAACCCTAACCCCAACCCCAACCCTAACGCCAACCCCAACCCCAACCCTAACACCAACCGTAATCCTAAACCTAACACTAACCCCAACCCTAACCCTAACCCCTATCCCAACACTAACCCCAACCTAATCCTAACCACTAACCCCTAACCCTAAACCCCAACACTATCCCTAACCCCTAATCCCAACCCTAACCCTACCCCTAATCTAACCACTAACCCCAACCCTAAACCCTAACCCAACCCCAACCACTAACACTAACCCTAACCCTAACCCCTAACCCTAACCCCAAACCTAACCCCAAACCCTAATCCCAACCCTAACCCTAACCCTAACCTAACCCTAACCCTAACCCCAACACCAACCCTAACTAACCCCAAACCCAAACCCCTAACCCTAACCCTAACCCCAACCCCAACCCTAGCCCCAACCCTAACCCTAACCCTAACCCCAACCCTAACCCCAGCCCCAACCCTAACCCTAACCCCAACCCCCAACCTTAACCCTAACCTAACCTAACCACTAACCCTAACCCTAACCCCTAAACCCCAACCCCAACCCCAACCCAACCATAACACTAACCCCTAACCCTAACCCACACATACCCTTAACCCTACCCCTACCCCCATCCTATCCCTAACCCTAACCCCTAAACCTACCCCTATCCCTAACACCTAACCCTAACTCAAACCCTGGCCCTAACACTAAACCCCAACTCCAAACCCAAACCCAACTCGCCCAAACCTGACCCTAACCCCAACTCTACCCCTACCCCAACCCAACCGTAACCCTATTCCTAACCCTAACCACAACCCTAAACCCACCGGCACCACTACCCCTACCCCTAACCATAACCCAACCCCTAAACCCTAAACCATAACACTAACCCAAACCCTAACACTAAACACTAACCCTTTCCTAACCCCTAACCCAATCCTAACACTAACTTTAACCCTAACACTAACCACAACCCCAAACCTACCCCCAACCCTAACCCTAACCCTATTCTTACCATAACCCCAAACCTAACCCCCAAAACAATAAACCCAATAGTAACGCTAACCTTAACCCTAAACCCAACCCCAACGCCAACCCTACCCCAAACCTACCCCAACCCTAGCCCTAGCCCTAGGCCTAACCCCAACCCTAACCCCAACTTTAACCCTAATACATATCCAGAGCCTAAACTCTTCCCCAACCCTAACCCTAAACCCTAACCCTAACCTAACCCCAGCCCCTAACCCTAACCCTAACCGCTAACCCTATCCCTACCCCTAACTCTAACCCCAACCATAACACTCAAACACCAACCCCAACCCCTAGCCCCAGCCCCTAGCCCTATCCATAGCCCAAGCACTAGCCCTAGTCCCAAACCCATCCCTAGCCTGAACCATAACCCCAAAACTAACCCCTAACCCCAACCCCTAAACCTAAACCCCAACCCAACCGTAACCCCAACCACAACCCAACCCCAACCCCAACCCCAACCCCAACCCTAACCCCAACTCTAACCCCAACCCCAACCCTAACCCCACCCTAACCCTAACCCCAACCCCAAACCCCAACCCTAACCCCAACCCCAACACTAACCCTAACCCTAACCCCAGCCCCAACCCAACCACAACCCCAACACTAACCCCAACCCCAAACCCAACCTCCCCAACCCCTAACCCCAACCCTAACCCCAACCCCAACCTAACCCTAACCCTAACCCCAACCCTAACCCTAACCCTAACCCCTAACCCCACCCTAACCCCAAAAACCAAACCCTAACCCTAAACCCTAAACCTCACCTAACCCCAACAGTAACACTAACCACAACCTCAACCCTACCCCTACCCCCTAACCCTAACCCAACCCCAGCCCCAACCCCAGCCCCAGCCCCAGCCCCAAACCTAACCCCCAACACTAACCCAACCCCAACCCTAACCCCAAACCTATGCCTCACCCTATCCCTAAACCATAAACTCTAACCCTAACAATAAACACTAAGCCTGAACCTAACATTAACCCTAACCCCAACCAACACGTGAACCCTAACCCCAACACTAACCCCAAACTAAACCCTAATCCTAACACTAACCTTAACCCTAACCCCTAGCCCCAACACTAGCCCCTAGCCCTAACCGTATCCCTAGCCCCAACCCTACCCGTATCCCTAAACCATAAACCATAACCCTAACCCAAACCAAACCCCAACCCTAACCCTAAACCCAAGCCATACCCTTCTACTAACCCTCCCCATAACCCTAATCCCTAACCCCAACCCCAACCCTAGCCCTCACCCTTCCCCCAGCCCCAACCCCAACCCTAATACTAACCCTAACCCCAACCCTAACCCATCCATAACCCCTAACCCTAACCATACCCCAGCACTAACCCCAACCCCAACCCAATCCTAACACCAAATCATAAACCCTAATGGTAACCCTGATTCCCCAAACCCAACCCCAACCCTATTCTAACCCCAACCCCAAACCCAAACCCTTCTAACCCTACCACTAACAGTAAAGTTAACCATAACCATAACACTAACCCTAACCCCAACCCCAACCCTAACCCCACCCTAACCCTATTCTAATCCCAACCCTAACCTAAACCCTCTAACCCTAACCCTAACAGTAACGTAACCCACAACCCTAAACACTAAACACTAAAACCCCCAACATAACCCTAATCCCAACGCTAACCCAACCCTAACCCTAACCCCAAGCCATACCCCTTCCCCTAACCCTAACCGTGACCCTAATCCCAGCCCCAACCCCAAACCTAGCCCTAACCCTATCCCTAGCCCTAACCCCAACGCAACACTAACCCTAACCCCAACCATACCCCATCCCTAACCCTAAACCCCAACCCTAACCCTAAACCTAACCCTAACACTAAATCATAAATGCAAACCATAACCCTTATTCCCTAATCATAACTTTAACCCTATTCTAACCATAATCCCAAACCTAAACCTCTTCTAACCCTAACACTAAGAGTAAAGCCAACCATAACCCCAACCCTGTCCCTAACTCTACCTTAACCCCAAACCTAACCCCAACCCTAAACTAACCCCAACCCCAAATCATAAACGCCAACCGTAAACCCACCCCAACCCCAACCCCAACCCTATTCTAACCCCAAACCTAAACCTAAACCTCTAACCCCAACCCTAAGTGTAAAGCTAACCCCAACAATAAACCTAACGCTAACCCAACCCTAACCCCAACGCTAACCCCAACCCTAACCCTACCCCTAAGCCTAACCCTAACCCAACCCTAACCCTAAACCTAACACCAACCTCAATCCCTACCCTACCCCTACCCCTAACCCTAACCATAACCCTAGCCTTAGCGCCTAGCCCCAAACTTAGCCCCACATCTAACCCCAACCCCAACCCAACCCCAACCATAACCATACCCCTATCCCTAACCCTAACCCCAAACACTGAACCCTAACCCCTAACCAAACCCCTAACATACCCCTTCCTCAACCCCAACCCCAACCCTAAACAAGGAACATAACCCTAACCCTAAACTCTAACTCTAACCCTAAAAACCTTAAGCCTAAATCCCAAACCCTAACTCTAACCCTATTCTAACCATAACCCCAAACCTAAACCTCTTCTACCCTAACCCTATCAGTAACACTAACCACAACCCCAACCCCACACCTACGCCTAAGCCCAAACCTCTCCGTAGCCCGAGACCTAGCCCCAGCCCCAAACCTGACCCTAACCCCAACCCAACCCTAACCCTAACACTAACTCTATCACTCACCCTATCCCTAAACCATAAACCCCAACCCTAACCCTAAACACTAACACTAAACCTAATGCTAACGCTAACCCCAACGCCAACCCGAACCCCAACCCTACCCTAACCCTAAACTTAACCCCAACCCCAACACTAAACCTAAACCTAGCCCCAGCACCAGCCCCAGCCCCACTCCTATCCCTAGCCCCAACCCTAACCCGAAACCTGACCTAAACCTAAACCCCAAACCCTAACCCTAACACTAACCCAACTCTAAACCTAACCCTAACCATAACCCCAAGACATACCCCTTCCCCTATCCCTACCCGTAACCCCAACGCCAAACCCCAAACATAACCCCAGACCTAACCCTATCCCTAGCCCTAACCCCCACCCCAATACTAACCCTAATCCTAACCCAACCATAACTCTAACCCCAACCTTAGCCCTAACCCTATCCTAACCCCAACCCTAAATCCCAAACGCCAACCGTAACCCCAATACCCTAAACGTAACCCTAACCCTATTCTAACCCCTAACCCCAAACCCAAACCTTTCTACCCCTAACCATAACAGTAAAGCTAACCATAACCCTAACCCCAACCCAAACCCCAACTCTAACCCCAACCCTACCCCAAACTTAACCCTAACCCTATTCTAACCCTAACCCTAAATCTAAACTTTCTAACCGTAACCCCAACAGTAACACTAATCCTAACCCTAACCCCAACCCCAACCCCAACCCTAACGCTAAACATACCCTAACCCCAAACCTAAACCCTAACCCCAACACTAAGCCCAACCCTAATAGTAACACTAACCCTAACCCCAACCCTCACCCAAATCTAACACTAACCTTAACCCTAACACTAACCCCAACCCCTAACGCTAACCCCAACCCCAAAGTCCAACCCCAACACTAACCCTAACACTAAACTATACACCCTAACCCTAACCTCACCCTAACCCTAACCTAACCCCAAATCCCAAACCCAAACCCAACCCTAACCCCAAACCCCAACCCTAACACTAACCTAAACCCCAAACCCCACACCCTAACTCCCAACCCTAACCCTAATCCAACCATAACCGTAACACTAACCCCAACCACAAGTCCTAACCCCACACCTACCCCAACCAATAACCCTAAACTTAACCCCTAATCCTGACCCTCAACCTAGCCCCTAGCACTATCCCTAGCTCTAAACATATACCCAGCCCCAACCCCAACCCTAACCCTAAACCTAACCCCTAGCCATACCCCTTCCCCTATCACTACCCCTACTTCTACACATAACCCCTAACCCCCAACCCTAATCCCAGCCCCAAACCTATCCCTAACCCTAACTCCTAACCCTAAGCCTAAACCCCAAAACGTAACACTAACGCTAACCTTAACCCTAACCCTAACCCCAAATCCTAAACCTAACCCCAACCATAACCCCAAACACTAACCCTAACCCTAACCTTAGCCCCAGCCCCAGCCCCTAACATTAGCCCCAGCCCTAACCCTATCCCTAACCATAACCATAACCCCAAACCCTAAAACCCAACCCCAACCCAAAACCCTATACCCTAACTTAACCCCTAACCCAAACCCTAACCCAACCCTATCCCTAACACTAACCCCTACACCCAAACCGTACCCCTACCCATTACCTTACCCATAACCCTAACCCTAACACAACCCCAACCATAACCATAACCCTAATCCTATCCCTAAACCCTAAACCCCAACCCAAACCCCAACTCTAAACACTTACCCTAACCCCAATGCTAACAGAACCCCAACCCCAATGCTAACCCTAACTGTAACCACCAATACTAACACTAAACCTAATCCTAACTCTAAACCCTAGCCCAAACCGTAACCTTATTCTAAACCTAACCCCAAACCTAAACCTCTTCTAACCCTTACAATAACAGTAACGCTAACCCTAAACTTAACCCTAACCCCAACCACAACCCTAAACCTAACCCAACCATAACCATAACCCTAACAATAACCCTATCCCTAAACCTCTATTCCTCACCCTAACCCTAACCCCTAACCCTAACCCTAACCCTAACTCCTAACCCCAAGAGTAACCCCAACCCTAACCCTAATCCCAACCCTAACTCTAAACCCATGCAAACCCTAACCCTAAAGCTAACCGTGCCCTAACCCCAACACTATCCCTAAAGCTAACCCTTACCTGAACCCCTAGCCCCAGCCGTAGCCCAAGACCGAGCACTCAGCCCTAGCCCCAACCCCTAGCCATAGCCCCAACCCTAAGCCTCAACCCCCTAACCCCAACCCCAACCCCAACCCTAACCCCTACCCTAAACCCAAACTTAACCCTAGCCCCTAAACTTAAACCTAACCATAACCATAAACCCTAAACCCTAAACTTAATGCTAACCGTAACACTAACACAACCCTAACCCTAACCCTAACCCTAACCCCAACCCATATCCCTTACCCCACACCTACCCCTACCCCTACCCATAACCTTAACCCCTAACCCAACCCGAACCCCTAACGCAAACCTAACCCTAAATCTGAACCCGTCTACCCCTAACCTAACAGTAACACTAACCCCAACCCCAACCCCAACCCCCAACCCTAACCCTAACCCTACCCTAACCCCAAACCCAACCCTAACACTAGCCCCAGCCCCAGCCCTAGCTCTAATCCCAACCCCAACCCCTAACCCCAAACCCTAACCCTAACCCTAGCGCTAGCCCCAACCCGAGCACCAGCCCCACCCCAACCCCATCCCTAGCCCTAATCCCAACCCCAACCCCAACCCTAAACCCCAAACCCTAAACCTAACCCCAAACCCAACCCCAAACATAACCCCAACCCAAACTCAAACCCCTACCCCTATCGCTGCCTCTAACCCCTAACCCCAACCCTAACCCCTAACCCCAACTTTAGCCCCAGCACTAGCCATAGCCCCCAACCCTATCCATAGCCCTAACCCTAACCCCAAACCATAAACCGTAAACCCAAACCCTAACCCTAACCCAAACCCAACCCCTAACACTAACCCTAACGCCAAGCCAACACCTTCCCCTACTGTACCCCTACCCCTACCCGTAACCCTAACCCCTAATCCCAACCCCAACCCTAGCCCCAACCCTGTCCCTAACCCTAACCCCAAACCTAATCCTAAACCCCAAAACCCAACACTAACCCTAACCCTACCCCTAAACCTACACTAACCCCAAATCCCAAACCCAAACCTAACACTAACCCTAAACACTAACCCTAACCTTAGCCCCAGCCGTAGCCCCAGCCCCAGCACTAGCCCCTGCCCCAAAACCAACCCCAGCCCCAACCCCAACACTAAACCATAAACCCTAACCCCAACCTTAACCCCTAACCCTAAAACTAGCCCCAACCCTAAACCCAACACTAACCCCAACACTAACCCTAATCCCAAACCTAACCCCTAACCATAACCCAACACTAACCCTTACCCTAACACTAACCTCAACCCCTAATCCCACACTTACCCCTAACCCCAAACCTAACCCTAGTCCCAAACCAAGCCCCAGACATAGCCCTAGCTTTAAACCCCAGCCTCGCGCTAGTCCCAAAACCAACCCCAACCCTAACCCTAACCCAACCCCAACCCTAACCCTAACACTAACCTCAACCCCCACCCTACTCCTACCCCCACACCCAACCCTAATGCTAACCCCAACCCCAACCCTAACCCTACCCTAACCCCAACCCCTAACCCCATTCTAACCCCAACCCCAAGTCTAAACCTCTTCTAACCCCAAGCCCAAGAGTAACGCCAACCCCAGCCCTTACCCCAGACCCAACCCAAACCCCAACCATGAACCTACCCTAACCCCACACCCAACCCTAACCCCTAACCTTACCCAACCCTAACCCTAACACTAACACTAACCCTAAACCCAAACCCAAATCCAAACTAATCTTAACCCCAACCCCAACCAATAACACTAACCCCTAACCCCAAAGCCCAACCCCAACCCCAAACACAAACCCCAAACCCAACCCCAAACTTTGCCCTCAGCCGTAGCCCCAGCCCCAGCACTAGCCCCTTGCCCCATACCTAGCCCTATCCCTAACCCTACCCCTACCCCTAACCCCAACCGTAACCCAACCCCAAACCTAACCCCTAACCCTAGCAAACAACACTAACTGTACCACCTAACCCTAACCCTAAACACTAACCTTAAACCTAACCCAACCCCAACCCTAACCCCAACACTAACCTCAACCCCTAACCCTACCCCTACCCTTACCCCTAACCCTAACCCTAACCCAACCCTAACCATAACCCTACCCCTATCCATAACCCTAATCCTAACACTGAACCCTAACCCTAACCCTAACCACAACCCCTAACATAACCCTTCCTCAACCCTAACCCTAACCCCAAACAATGAACCTAACCCTAACCCTAAACCCTAACGCTAACCCTAAACTAACCTTAACCCCAAATCCCAAACCCCAAATCTAACCCTATTCTAACCGTAACCCCAATCTTAAACCCTTCTACCCCAACCCCAACAGTAACACTAGCCACAACCCCAACCCTACCCCTACCCCTAAGCCTAAATATAACCGTAGCCCCAGCTCCCAGCCCCAGCCCCAAACCCAACTCTAACCCTAACACAACCCCTAACCCTAACCCTAACTCTATCCCTCACCATATCTCTAAACCATAAACCCTAACCCCAACCCCAACCCTAAACCCTAAACCCCAACCCTAACACTAACCCCAACCCAACCCCAAACCTAACCCTAACCCTAAACCCAACTCTAATGCTAACCCCAATGCAAACCAGAACCCCAACCCTACTCTAACCCAAAACTTAATACTAACCCTAACACTAGCTTAACCCTTAACCCTAACCCTAACCATAACCCTAACCAATAATGCTAACCCTAACCCTAAAGCCTAACCCTAACCGGAACCCTAACCCTAACCCTAACCCTAAACCCCAAACCCCAACCCCAACACTAATCCTAACCCAACCCTAACCCCTAACCGAAACCCCAACCCAACCCTAACCCTAACCCCAACCGCAACCCCAACCCTGTTCTAACCCTAACCCCAAATCTAAACTTTCTAACCCCAACCCCAACAATAACACTAAAACCTAAACCTAACCCCAACCCCAACCCCCAACCCCAACCCCCAACCCCAAACATACCCTAACCCCAAACCCAACCCCAACACTAACACTAACCTTAACCCTAACCCCAACACTAACACTCACCCCAACCCCTAACCCCAAACTCTATCCCTCACTCTAACCCCAACCCTAACTGCTAACCCCAACCGTAAACGTAACACCAACCATAACCTTAACCCTAACCCCAACCCCAAATCCCAACCCCAAGAGTAACCCTAACCCCAACAATAATCCCAACCCCAACCCCAAACCATAACCCTAAACCCTAACCCCAAAGCTAACCCCTGCCCCTATCCCTAACCGTAACCCCAATGCTAACCCTTCCCTGAACCCCTAGCCCCAGCCGTAGCCCCCAGCCCCAGCACCAGTCCCAGCCCCAACCCTATCCATAGCCCCAACCCCAAGCCTAACCCCAACCCTAGCCCCAGCTGTAGCCCCAGCCCCAGCACCAGCCCCAGCCCCAACTCTCAGCCATACCCCTAACCCCTAAGCTGCCTCCAACCCTAACCCTAACTCCAACCCCAACCCCAACCCTAACCCCACCCCTACCCCTACCCCTAAACCCCAACCCTAGCCCCTAAGCCTACCCCTACTCCTAACCCTAACCCTAACGCAAACCCCAACACTAAACCCAACCCCAACACTAACCCCAACCTAACTCTAACTTTAACCCCAAACCCTAACACTAACACTAACCCTAACCCAATACTAACCCTAACCCTAACTCCAACACATACCCCTACCCATACCCCTACCCCCTAAACCTAACCCCAACCCTATCCCTAAACCCTAATCCCTAACCCTAACCTCTAAACACTAACCCTAAACCCAACCATAGCCCAAACCTAACCATAACCCTAACCCTAACCCCTAACCCCAACCCTACCCCCTCTAACCTTAACCCTAACCCAACCCCTAACACTAACACTAACCACAACCCCCTAACCCTACCCCTAAGCTTAACCCTAACGCTAAACCTAACCATAACCATAACCCTAACCCTAAATCAGAAACGTAACCCTAACCCTAAACGTAACCTTAAACCCTACACCCTAAACTTAACACTAAACCAAATGCTAAAAATAACCACAACCTCTTACCCTACCCCTACCCCTACCCCTAACCCTAACCAAAACATCTAACCCTACGCCTAATCCTAACCCTAACCCCAACCCTAACCAAAACCCCTAACACTAACCCTAAACATAACCCTGACCATAAACCCTAAACCCCAACCCCAACCCAATCCTAACACTCAACCCCACACCTACCCTTGACCCTAACCCAAACCCTAACCTCACCCTAAACTGAACCCTCTGTTAGCCTTACCCTAAGCGTAACGCCAACCGTAACCCTAACCCTAAACCCAACCCCCAACCCTAACCCTAACCGCACCCCTAACCCTAACCCTAACCTTAACCCTATTCCTAACCGTAATCCTAATCCTAAACCTCTTGTAACCCTAACCCTAACAGTAACGCTAACCCTAATCCTATCCCTAACCCCAACCCGAATACTAATCTTAAACCTACCCCAACCCTAAATCTAACCCTAATCCCAAACCTAATCCAAACCCCAAACTTAACCCTAACACTAACACTAACCCTAACCCTAAACCCCAAACCATAACCCCAAACCTAACCCTAACTCTAACAAACCCTAGGCCTAACCCCAAACCTAACCCCAACCCATACCCCTAATCTTACCCCTACCCCTACCCCTACACGTAACCCAACCCTAACACTAACCCTAACCCTAACTCCTAACACTAAGCCTCAAACCCTAACCCTAACCCTAACGCTAACCCTAACCCCCAACCCTAACACTAACCCTAACACTAACTCTAACGCTAACCCCTAACCCTAACCCTAAACCCCAACCCTAACCCTATCCCTAAACCCCTAACCCTAACCCTAACCCTAACACTAAACCTAACCCTAAACATTAACCCTAACCCTAAACCATAACTGTAATCCCAACCACAACCCCTAAACCTACCCATAAACCTAACCCTACGCTAACACTATCAATAACCCTAAACCTAACCTAACCCCTAAACCCCAAACCCTAACCCTAACCCTAACCCCAACCCAATGCTAACCCTAACCCTAACTCCAACCCATACACCTACCCCAACCCTAACCCTAACCCTAAACCCCAACCCCAAACCCTAAGCCTAACCCCAACCTAACCCTAACCCTAATACCCCAACCCAACCCCAACCCTATTCTAACGCTAACCCCAAACCTAAACCCTTTCTAACCCTAAACCTAAGAATAACGCTAACCCTAACCCTAACCATAACTCCAACCAAACCCGAACCCAAACCCCACCCTAACCCTAAACCTAACTACAACCCTAACCCCTGAACCCCTACCCCACACTAACCCCAGCCCTAGCCCCTAGCTCCTAATCCTAGCCCCAGCCTAACCCCTCCCTAGCCCCAAATCTAACCCTACCCCTAACTCTATCCCTAAAACCTGAACCCAACCCTAACGCTAACCCAACCCTACCTGTAACCCCAACCCAAACCCCAACATATACCCCTAACCCTAACCCCAACCCATAACCCCAACCCTGACCCAAACCCCAACCATAAACCCCAACCCTAACCCTAACACCTAAACCTAAACTTAAACCCCAAACCCAACCCAACTCTAACCCTAACCCCAACCCTTACCCTCTCCCTAGGCCTAACACTAACCCTAACCCTATCCCTATACCCTGAACCCTAACCCTAACCCTAACCCTAACCCAACCCTAACACTACCCCTAACCCTACTCCTAACCCTAACCCTAACCCTAACCCTGACCCAAACCCCAACCATAAACCCCAACCCTAACCATAACCATAAACCATAAACCTTAACCCTAACAGAACTCCCCTAACCCCAACCCTAAACCCCAACCCTAACCCCAACCCTTATCCCTAAACATAACACTAACCCTAAACACTAACCCTAACCCCAACCATAACGCAAACCCAACTCTAAACCTAACCCCTAACCCCTAACCCCAACTCTCACCCCAACCCCAACCCAAACCCTAACCCTAACCATACCCTAACTGTAACCTAACCCCAACCCAAACCCTATTCTAACCCTAACCCCAAACGTAAAGCTCTTCTAACCGTAATCCTAACAGTGACGCTAACCCTAATCCCATCCCTAACCTCAACCCCAACCCCAAACCTAAACCTATCCTAAGCCAAAATATAACTCTATCCGTAAACCTAACAGCAACCCCGACACCAACATTAAACCTAACCCCAACCCCAACTCCAAAACCTAACCCCTAACCCCTAACCCCAGGTCTAGCCCCAGTCCTACCCCCTAGCACCAGCCATAGGCCCAACCCTATCTTTAGGTCTAACCCTACCCCCTTACCCCCAACCCCAAACCCCAACCCAAACCCCAAACCTAACCCCAAACCCAACCCAAACCTAACCCAAAACCTAACCCTAATCCACAACCCATACGCCTACCCTTACCCCTACCCCTACTCCTAACCCTAACCAAACCCTAACCCTAAAACTAACGCTAACCCTAACACTAACGCTAACCCTAACACTATCCCTAACCCTAAACCTAAACTAAACCTAACCAACCCCAACCCCAACCCCAACACTAACACTAACACTATCCCTAACCTAACCAGATACCCTAACCCTAACCCTAAACCCCAACCCCTGACCCTAACCCCTGACCCAATCCCAGCCCCAGCCCTAGCCCCTAACACTAGCTCCCAGGCATAATCCTATCCTTAGCCTAACCCCAACCCCTAACCTTAACCCTAACCCTAAACCCCATATCATAACCCCAAACTAACCCCTAACCCCAAACCCCCAACCCATAACCCCAACCCATACCCCAAACCTTACTACCAACCACCTGACCCCTACCCCTAACCCCAAACCCTAACCCAAACTTAACCCTAATGCTAACCCCCTAACCCTAACCCCACCCTAATGCTAACCCTAATACTAACCCTAACCCTAACCCCTAACCCCAAACCTAATCCTAACCCCAAACCCTAACCCCAATCCTAACACTAACCTAACACTCAACACTAACCTTATCCCTAACCCTAACCCTACCCAAACCCCAACCCAAACCCCTAACCCTAACCCTAACCCCAAACCCTAACCCTAACCCCAACCCAAACCCTAACCCTAACACTTAACACTAATCCTAACACTAACCCTAACCCTAAACACTAACCCTAACCCTAAACCTAACCCTAACCCTAACCCCAACCTATACCCCTAACCCTAACCCCAAGACCCTAACCCCTAACCCAACCCTAACCCTAACCCTAACCCCAACCCAACAACCCATCCTAACCCTACACCCTAACCCTAACCCCCTAACCCCAACCCAACCCCAAACCCTACACCCCCTAAACCCCTAACCCCAAACACCAACACTAAACCCTAACCATAGCCCAAACCCCAACCATTAACCCCTAACCCCCTAACCCCAACCTAACCCTAACCCTAACCCTAACCTTAAACTCCTAATCCCTAACCCTAACCCTAACCCTAACCTAATGCCAACCCCAACCCAACCCAACTAACCCCAACCCCTAACCCCAACCCAGTAACCCTAGCCCCAGCCCCAGACCCCAGCCCCAACCCAGCCCCAAACCTAACCCTAACCCTATCCCTAAACCCTGAACCCCAACCCCGGCCTAACCCCCAACCCCAACCCAAACCTAACCCTAACCCTAACACCAACCCCAACACCTACCCCTAACCTAACCCCTAACCCCCTAACACCAACCCCTAACACTAACCCAACCCCTACCCTAACACTTACCCTAACACCAACCCCTAACCCCAACACTACCCAAACCCTAACACCCAAACCCCAACACCCTAACACTAACCCTAACCCATAACCCAAACCCCAACCGTAACTCAACCCTAAACCTAACACTATCCTAACCCCAACACCAACCATAACCCCAAACCTGAACCCAAACCTAACACTAAACTCTAGCCCCCAGCCCCAGCCCCCAGCACTAGCCCCAGACCTAACCCCTTCCCTAGCCCTAACCCCAAACCATAACCATAACCATAAACCTAACCATAACCCCAACCCCCAACCCTAACCCTAAACCTAACACAACCCTAACCATCACCCCAACCCAAACCCCCAACACATACCCCCACATCTAACCCTACCCCCTAACCCGAACCCCTAACCCTAACCCTGACCAAAACCCTAACCCTAAACCCCAACCCTAACCCTAACCCCAAACCTCAAACCTTAAACCTAATGCTATCCTAACCTAACCCTAACCCTAACCCTACCCCTTACCCTAACCCCATCACTAAACCCCAAACCCTAACGCTAACCCTAACGCTAAATACTAACCCCAACCCAAATCCCTACAAACCTAAACCCAACCGTAACCCTAACCCCAACCCATTAAACTACCCCTACCCCGAACCCCAACCGTAACCCCTAACACTAACACAAGCCTTAACCCTAACCCCTAAAACCTAACCCCAAAACTAACCCTAACCCTAAACCCTAACCCTAACCCAACCCCAAACCAACCTAACCCTAACCCTAACTGTAACCCCAACCCTATCCCTAACCCTATCCCAAACCCTCACTGTCTAACCCTAACCCCAAACCTACCCCTACCCCAACCCTATCCATACCCCTAACCCTAACCCAACCCTAAACCTAACCCCAACCCCAAACCCTAACTCGTCCAACCCTAACCCTACCACTAATCCTATGACTAACCCAGACCCTAACCCTAACACTAAACCCTAATCCCTAACCCCTAAACCTAAACACTAACCCTAACCCTAACCATAATCCAAACCTAACCCCAACCCCAACCCTAACCCTAACCCTAACCACAACCCCAACCCCAACTGCAAACATAACCCTAACCCTAACCTAACCCCTAACCCCAACCCTATTCTAACCCCTAACCATAAACCCAAACCCTTAACCCCAACCCTAACAGTAACGCTAACCCTAAACCTAACCCTACCCCCAACCCCAACCCTAAACCTCAACCTACCCTAAGCCTCAACCTATCCCTAACCGTAAATCTAAGCCCAACCCCAACACTAACACTAACCCCAACCCTAACCCCAACACTAACCCCAAACCTAGCCCCAGCCCCACCCCCTAGCAACAGCCCCAACCCTAACCCTATCCTTAAGCCTCAACCCAACCCTAACTCCTTAACCCTAATCCCAAACCCCAAACGCTAACCCCAGAACAAACCCTAACCCTAACCCAACCCTAACCCAAACCCTAATCCTAACCGCAACCCATACTCCTACCCTTACTCCTATCCCTACCCCTAACCCTAACCAAACCCTAACCCCAACCCCTAACACTAACCCTAACCCCAACACTAACGCTAAACCTAACCCTAACCCTAAATCCAACCCTAACACTAACACTAACACGAACCCCAAACATAACTCAAAAAACCTTAACCCCAACCTTAAACCCCAACCCCAAACCCCAACCCCTAGCCCAGCCCCAGCCCCTACCAAGCACCAGCCCTAGGCCTAACCCTTTCCTTAGGCCTCAACCCTACCCTACCCCTAACCCCAACTCCCAAACCCCAAACCCTAAACCCCAAGACTAACCCTAACCCTAACCCAAACCCCAACCCAACCCCAACACTAACCCTAACCGCACCCCAACCATAAACCCAACCCCTAACCCCATTCTAACCCTAAACCGAAACCCCTAACCCTAACCCTAACCCCAAACCCTAAACCCAACCCCAACCCCAACCCCAACCCTTATCCTATCCCTAACCCCAACCCAAATCTAAACCTAAACCTACCCTAACCCCAAACCTAACCCCAAACCCAAACCTAACCCCAACTTTAACCCGAACCCAACACTAACACTAACCCTAACCCTAACCCTAAACCCTAACCCCAAACCTAACCCAAACCCTAACCCTAACCCCCCTAACCCTAAACCCTAACCCCAACCCCAAACCCCAACCCCTAACCCTAACCCTAACCCCAAACCCCAAAACTAATCACAACCCTAACCCAACCCCATACTAACCCCTAAATTCCAACCCTATCACTAACCTTAACCCAATCCTAACACTAACCCCAACCCCAACCCATACCCCTACCCATACCCCTACTCCTAACCCCTAAACCTAACCCTAACCATAGCCCCTAATCCTAACACTAACCCTAAACCAAACACTAAACCCCAACCCCAAGCCTATCCCTAACCTAACCCTAACACTAATACCCTAAACCTAACCCTAACTTTATTCTAATGCTAACCCTAAACCTAAACCTCTTCTACACTCAATCTAACAGTAACGCTAACCCCAACCCCAACCCCAACACCAAACCCAACCCCAACCCCAACCCCTAAGCCTAAACCCAAACCCTAACCCCAACCCCAAACCCCAACCCCTAAACCAACCCTAGCCAGAGCCCCAGCCCTAGCCCCCAGCCCCAGGACTAGCCCTCAGCCCTATTCCCAACCCCAGCCCCAACCCCAACCCCAACCCCTACACCAACCCAAACCCTTCCACTAACCCCAACCCAAGCCCAAGCCCAGCCCCAGCCCTAGCCCCAACCCCAACCCTTACCCTAAGCCTAAAACTAAACCCCAATACCTAACCCAAACCCAACCCCAACCCCAACACTAAATAAAACATCAACCCCTACCCAACCCCCTACGCTAACCCTAACCCAACCCTAACCCTAACCCTAACCCTAACCTTATCCCTTACCCTAACTCTATCACTAAACCCCAAACTCTAACACCAACACCAACCCCAACCCCAAACACTAACCCTAACCCTAATCCCACACAAACCCAAACCTAACCATAACCCTAACCCCAACCCATTCCCTACCCCTAACCGTAACACTGAACCCAACCCCTAAACCCCAACCAAACCCTAAACCATAACCCCTAACCCTAACCCCTATAACCCCACCATAACCCATACCCCTAACACAAACCTTAACACTAACCCTAAACCCTAACCCTAACCCTAAACCTAACCCCAACCCCTAAACCTAATCCCCAACCCTAACCCTAACCCCAACCCTAACAAAACATCAACCCCTAACCCCAACCCCACCTACACCCACCCCCCTACCATAACCCTAACCCAACCCTAACACTAACCCTAACCCTAACCTTATTCTTTACCCTAACCCTAACACCTAACCCACCCAAACCCTAACACTAACACTAACCCTAACCCTAAACACCAACCCCAACCCTAACCCTAGCACACCCCTAAACCTAACCATAACCCCAACCCCAAACCCATTCCCTACCCCTAACCGCACACTGAACCCTAACCCTAAACCCAAACCAAACCCTAAACCCTAACCTAACCCTAACCCTAACCCAAACCCAATACCCCTAACACAAACCTAACACGAACCCCAAACCCTAACCCCAAACCCAACCCTAACCCTAACCCTAAACCCAACCCTAACCCCAACCCCAACCCTAACACCAACCCTAACACTAACACACACCCTAACCCTAACCATAACCCAACCTAAACCCAACCCCAACACCAACCCCAACCCTAAAACCCAACCCCAACCCTAACCCCAAACCCCTAATCCTAACCCCAACCGTAGCCTTGCCCTAGCCATAGCCCCCAGCCCCAGCCCCAGGCCTAAACCCACCTTAGGCCTAACCCTACACCTACCCCCAACCCTAACCCAAACCCCAAACCCCAACCCTAAAACCCAACCCTAACCCCAACCCCAACCCAACCCTAACCCAAACCCTAACCCTAACCGCAACCTTACCCCTACCCTACCCCTACCCCTAACCCAACCAAACCAAACCCTAACCCCAACACTAACCCCAACCGTAACCCCAAACCTAATCCTAATCCTAACCACAACCTCAACCCTAACCCCAACCGCACCCCTAACTGAAACCCAACCCTAACTCTAATCCCATTACAAACCCAACCCGAAACCTAAACCTCTCTAACCTTAACCCTGCCAGTAACGCTAACCCTAATCATATCCCCAACCCCAACCCCAACCCCAAACCTGAACCTACCCTAAACCTAAACCCTAACCCTAACCGTAAACCCAACCACAACCCAAACCCCAACCAGGACCCTAACCCAAAACCTAACCCTAACCCCAACCCTAAAACCTAACCCCAAACCCCACCCCTACCCCTTAACCCTAACCCTAAACAATAAACCCTAACCCTAAAACTAACCCTAACCCTAACCCAACCACCTAACCCCAACCCTAACCCCAACCCACACACCCACCCCCCCTTACCCCCCCTAACCCTAACCCTAACCAAACCCCAACCCCAACCCTGACCCCAAACCCAACACCAACCCCCAATCCTAACCCCAACCCCTAAGCCCTAACCCCAACCCTAACCATAACCCCAACCCTAACACTAACCCTAACACAAACACTAACCCTTTCCCTAAACCCCAACCCCTAACCTAACCCCTAACCCTAACCCCCTAAACCAAACCCCTAACCCAACCCTAATGCTAAACCCTAAACCTTAACCCTTCTAACACCAATCCCAACAGTAACCCTAACCCCAACCCTAACCCCAACCCCAACTCATCTAACCCTAACCCCAACCCCAAACCCCAACCCTAACCCTAACACTAACAACAATGACCCTAACACCCAACCGCAAACCCAACCCTAACCATAACCCTAACCCCAAGTGTAACCCCCAGAGCAAGGCCTGACCCAGCCCAACCGTAGCCCTAGCCCCTAACCATAACCCTTACCCTAACCCTAAACACTAAACCCAAATCCAAACCCTAACTGTAACCCCTATCCCTAACACCTAAACCCCAACCCTAACACTAACCCTAACCCCAAACACTAACCCTATCCTTAATCCTATCCCTAAACCTAAACACTAACCCTAAACCTAACCCCCTAACACAAACCCTAACCCCCTAAACCCTAACCCCAACCCCAACCCCGACCCAAACCCCAACTATAAAACTAACCCCAACCATAACCATAAACCTTAAACCCCAACCCAAACCCCAACCCAAATCTAAACCCTAACCCCAAATGCTACTCCTGTCCCCAACCCTATTCTAACCGTAACCCCTAAACCTAAACCTCTTACTAACCCTAACCTAACAGTAAGGCTAAACCCTAACCCCAACCCCCAACCACAACCCCAACCTTAACCCTACCCCAACACCAACCCTAACCCTAAACCTAAACGGTAACCATCAACACTAACCCTATTCTAACCCCAACCCCAAACCTAAACCCCTTCTAACACTAACCCTAACCCCCAAACCCTAATGCTAACCCTAATCATATACACTAATCCTAACCCTAACCCCAACCATAACCCTAAAGCCCACACGCTAACCCCTAACCCCAACCCCAACCGTAACCCTAATACCCTAACCAACCCTAACCGTAACCCAAACCCCAACCCCAAACCCCAACCCCTAACCCTAACACTAACACTAACCCTAACCCCTAAACCTAAACTCTAACCCCAACCTCAACCCTAACCCTAACCCCTAATGCTAACCCCAACACTAAACCCTAACCCTAACCCCAACACTAACCCCAAACCCTAACCCTAAACCCCAAAACCTAAACCCAACCCAACCCAACCCAACCAAAACCAACCCTAACCCCAACCACAAGCCTTAATCCTAACCCTGACCCAACCGCAAACCCAACCCCAACCCCACCCCAACCCCAACAATACCCTAACCCCAAACTTAACCCCAACCCCTAACCCCTAAACCCAACCCCAGAGCTAGCACTAGCCCTAGCACTAACCCTATCTTTAGCCCCCAACCCCAACCCTAAACGTAACCCCTAAACCCCTAAACCCTATCCCTAACACTAACCCTAACACAACCCCTAACCCCAACCCCAACCCCAAGACATAACCCCTCCCCTACCCGTACCTTTCCCCTACCTGTAACCCCAACCCTAACCCAGCCCCCAACCGTATCCCTAGCCCCAACCCCTAACCCACCCCTAACTCTATCCCTAACCCCAACCCCAACCCAACCCTATCCCTAAGCCTAAACCTAACCCCAACCGTAACTCCAACCATAATCCTAACCCCAACCCCAACCCTAGCCATAAATTCTAACCCCAACCGTAACCCTAATACCCTAAACCAAACCCTAACCCTATTCTAAACCTAACCCCAAACCCCAACCTCTTCTAACCCTAACACTAACAGTAACGCTAACCCCAACCCTAATCCCAACCCCAACCTAACCCTAACCCTACCCTAAAGCTAACCCTAACCCTAAACCTTACAGTAACGCTAACCCTAACCCTAACCCCAACCCCAACCCTAACCCTAACCCCTAACCCAAACCGAAACCCCTAACCCCAACACAAACCTTAACCCTAACCATAAATCCTAAACCTAACCCCAACCCTAACCCCAACCCCCAACCCTAACCCCTAAAACTTACACTCATCCTAACCGTAACCCTCACCCAAACCCCAAACCTAACCCCTAGCCATACCCCTAACCGTAACCGCAACCATAACCCCAACCCTACCCTTAACCCTAACACTAACTTGTCTAACCCAACCCTACCCCTACCCCTACTGTATCACTACCCCTACCCCTGACCCAACCCCTAACCTTAAACCTAACCCTAACACTAACCATAACCGAAACCCCTAATCCTACCCCCAACCTAACACTAACCCTAACCATAACCCTATCCCTAAACCCTAAACCCTAATGCTAACCCTGCACACTAACCATAACCATAATCCTAACACAACCATTACCCTAACCCTAACCCTAACACGAACCACAACACCTAACCCAAACCTAACCCTAACCCCAAACACTAACCCCAACCATAAACCTAGCCTAAGCCCCAGCCCCAGCCCTAGCCCTAACCCCTAATCCTAACCCGAAACACTAAACCGTAACCCCAACCGCACTTCTAAACCTAACCCAACCCCAACCCCTAACCCTAACAGGAACACTAACACCTAAACCCAACCCTAACCCCAAACCTAAACCCAAAACAACCCTAACCCCAACCCCAACCCCTTCCCCTACCCCTAATCCTAACCCTAACTTAACCCTAACCTAACCCTAACCTAACCTAATCCTAACCCCTAACCCAATCCTAACACTAACCCTACCCCTACCCCTAACCCTAACCCCTAACCCAAACCCTAACCCTAACCTTAAACCAAACCTGTTTAAGCCTTACCCCAAGCGCAACGCCAACCCCAACCCCAAGCCCAACCCCAACCCCAACCATAACCGCACTTTATCCCTAACCCCAATGCTAACCCTATTCTAACCGTAACCCTAAACCCAAACCTTTCTAACCCTACCCCTAACAGTAACGCTAACCCTAATCCTATCCCTAACCCCAACCCCAACACTAAACGTAAACCTACCCTAACCCCAAACCTAACCCCTAAACCCAAACCTAACCCCAATCCTAAACCCAACCCAACACTAACCCTAACCCTAAACCCCAAACCCCAACCCTAAACCCAACCCTAACACTAACCAACCCCTAACCCTAACCCTAAAACTAACCCCCAACCCATGCCCCTACCCTTACCCCTAACCCTACCCCCAACCGTAACCCAACCCTAACCCTAACACTAACATTCATCCCAACAGTAACGCTAACCCTAACCCTAACCCTAAACCCCAAACCCTAACCCCAACCTGACCCAAAACCCTACCCCTAACCCTAACCTTAAACCCTTATCCAAACCCTCCCCAAAACACTAACACCTAACCCTAACACAAAACCCTAACACTTCCCATAACTCTAACCCCAAACCCCTAACCATAACCCTAACCCTAAACCTTGCCCTACCACCTAAACCCTAACCTCAACCCTAAACAATAAACCCAACCCTAACACTAACACTAACACGTAACCCCAAACTAACCCCAACCCCTAATCCTAACCCTAACCCTAAACCCTAAACCCTAACCCCAACCATAATCCCAACCCCAGCCCGCCAACCCTCACCCCAAGCCTATCCCCAACCCCTAACCCCAACCCCAACTCGTCTAAACCTAACCCTAACCCTAACCCTAAACCCCACCGTAACACTAACTCCCAAACTAACCCTAACACTAACCATGACCCCAACCCCTAACCATAACCATAACTCCAACCATAACCTTAAACCTATCCCAAACCCCAACCCCTACCCCTACCACTACCCTATCCCTATCCCTAACCCCAACCCCCAACACCAACACTAACGCAAACCCAAAACACTAACCCCAACTCTAACCCCAACTTTATCCCCAAACTCTAAAACCCAAAATTAACCCCTGACACTAACCCCAAACACCAACCCCAACCCTAACCCTATTCCAACCCTAACCCCAACCTTAACCCCAATCAAAACCCCAGCCCCAGCCCCCAACCCTAACCCTAACCTTATCCCTAAACCCCAAACCCTAATCCTAACCCTAATATTAACAACTAACCCCTACCCCAACCCCCGCAACCCCAACCCCAAACCCTAACCCCAACCCTAAACCCCAATTGTAACCCCTAACCCTAACCACTAATCCTACCCCAACCCATAACCCTAACCCTAACCCCAACCCTAACTCTTCTAAACCTAACCCCATGCCTAATCCCTAACCCTAACCCCAACCCTAACTTAACCCCAACCCATACCTTACCACACTACCCCACCCCTACCCGTAACACAACCCCAACCCCAACACTAACCCTAACCTAACACTAACCCTAACCCCAACCCCTAAACCCTAACCCTAACCCCTAACCCTAAACCCCAAACCCTAACCCCTAACCCCTAAACCCCAACCTCAACCCCTAACCCTAACCCTAGTCCTAGTCGTAACCCTAACCCTAACCCTAACTTTAACACTAACACCTATCCTAAGCCTAAACCATTTCCTAACCCTAACCCTAACATTAAACCCCAACCCTACCCCCCAACCGTACCCTCACCCTAACCTAACCCTGCCCTAAACATAACCCTAACGCCTAACCCTATCCCTACCCTCAACTCTAACCCCAACCATAACACCAAACACCAACCCCAACCCTATCACTTGCCCTAGCCCTATCCCTAGCCCAGGCACCAACGCTAGTCCTAACCCTATCCCTAGCCCCAACCATGACCCCAACACTAACCCCAACCCCTAACCCCAACCCCCTAACCCCTAACCCTAACCCCAACCCCAACACTAAACCCCATACCCAACCCCAACCCAACCCCTAACCCCCAACACTATAACTAGTCCCAGACCTAACCCCAGCCCTAGTCCTAACCCCAGCCCCAGCCCCAACTCCCAGCACCAGCCCCAACCCCAACTGTAACCCCAACCCCACGAAACCCAACCCCTACCCTAACCCCAACCCTAATCACAACCCCTGAACCTACCCCCAACCTTAACCCCAACCCCAAGCCAAACACTAACCCTATCCCTAAACCCTAAACCGTAACCCCAACCCTAACCATAAACACCAACCATAACCTCAGCCAACAGTAACCTTAACCCCTAACCTTAACACTATCCCCAACCCATACCCCTACCCCTACACCTCCACACCTAACCCTATCCCCAACACTAACCCCTGACCCCCAACCCCAACCCCAACCCCTAATTATAACCCAAACCCCAACACTAAACCCCAACCCCAACCCTAAAACCAGCCCCACCCCCCAACCCCTGACCACAACCCCAACCCCAAACCCCGACCAGTACCCCAACACTAGCCCCAGCCGCAGCCCCAGCCCCAGCCCCAACCCTATGCCCAGCCCTAACCTTAACCCATAAACCCTAACCCCTAACCCCAACCCCAACCTTAACCCAAACCTAAACCAACCCTAACCCCAAACCATAACCCTACCTCTACCCCTTCCCCCAACCTTAACCCCCAACCCTAACCCTAACCCCAACCCCTAATCCCAAAACCCCAACCCCAACCCAACCATAAACCCAACCCCCAACCCCCAAACCCAACCCCCAAACCTTAACCATAACACCAACCCAACACTAACCCCAAATCGTAAACACTAACCCCAACCCCAATACCCCAAACCTAACCCCAACCCTATTCTAACCCCAACCCCCAACCCTAAACCTCTTATAACCCTAAACCCAACAGTAACGCTAATCCCAATACTAAAGCTAACCCGAACCCCAAACCCAAACCCAACCCTACCCTAACCCTATCCCTAACCCTAACCCCAAACTTAAACCCCAACCCCAACCCTAGCACTAGCACTAGCCCCAAAAGCATCCCTAACACTAAACCTAACCCCAACTCCTAGCCCTAACACCAAACACCAACCCCAACCCCAACCCCCAAACCTCAACCCCTAATCCCAACCCCAACTCTAAACCCCGACCCCAACCGCAAACGTAGCCCCAGACATAACCCCAGACCCAGCACTCAGCTCCTAGCCCTACCCCAGCCCCAGCCCCAACCCCAACCCCAAACCCCAACGCTAACCCCAACCCTAACCCCAAACCTAACCAATCCTAAACCCCTAATCCCAACCCCAATACCCTAACCCTAACCCCTAACCCTATTCTCAACCCCAACCCCAAACCCAAACCTCTTCTAACCCTAACCCCAACAGTAACGGTAACCCCAACCCCAACCCCAACCCCAACCACAACCCCAACCGTAACCCTACCCTAACCCTAACCCCTAGCTCCCAGACCCAGCCCCATACCCAGCACTAGCCCCAGACCTAACCCTATCCCTAACCCTAACCCCAACCCGAAACCCGTCCCTAAACCCCAACCGTAACCCAACACAACCCCAACCCTAACCCCAACCCCCACTATCCTTAACCCTACACCTACCCCTAACCCTAACCCCACCAACCCCTAACCCCACCTAACCTTAAAGCCTAACCCCAACTCTAACCCTAACCCAACCCTAAACCCTAACCCTAACCCTAACACCTAACCCTAACCCCTAACCCTAACCTAAACCTAACCCTAACCCTAACCCCTAACTCGTATAACCCCAAACCCATCCCTAACCCTGCCCCTAACCAGACCCCTACCACTAACCCGAACCCTAAACCCAAACCCCAAACCATAACCCTAACCCCAAACCCAACACTAAACACCAACCTTACCTTAATCCCAACCCAACCCTAACCCCAACCCCAACCCCTGGCCCAACCATATTCCCCCTAACCCCAAACCTAACCCACTTCAACACTAAACCCAAACCCTAACACCAACCCCAACCCCAAACCCAACCCCCAACGCCAACCCTACCCCTAACCCTACCCTAACCCTAACCCTAACCCCAAACCCCAACCATAACCCCAATCTAAACCCCTAACACTAATCCCTAACTTTAGCCGGAGCCCCAGCCCCAGCCCCAGCAGCAGCCCCAGCCCCAAAACTATCCCTAGCCCTAAACCTAACCCAAACCCTAACCCAACCCTATCCCGAAACCCGAAACCCCAACCCAACCCTTGCCCTAACCCTAACCCCAGCCCCAGTCCTAACTCCCCAACCCTAAACCCAACCTTAACCCTAACACCTATCCTAAGCCCAAACACTTTCCCAAACCCTAACCCTAAGCCCCAACACCAAACACCAAACACCAACCGTAACCCCAACCCTACCCTAACCCTAACCCTAACCATAGACCTAGTCCCAAACCCTAACCCCAACCCTAACCATAACACTAACACCTATCCTAAGCCTAAACCTTCCCCTAACCCCTAACCTAAACCCCAACCCCCAACCCTAACCCTAACCCTAACACTAAACACCAACCCTCACCGTAACCCAACCCCTAACCCCAACCCCAGCCCCAGTCCCAACTTCTAACCCTAACCCTAACTTAATCCTAACACCTATCCTAAGCCTAAACACTTTCCCCAACCCCAACCCTAACCCCTAACCCTAACCCTAACCCAACCCCAACCCTAACCCTAACCCTAACACCTAAACCTAACCCCAACCCTATCCCTAGCCCTAAACCCAACCCCCTATCCCTAGCCCTACCCCAGCACTCAGCCCTAACCCCAACACTTAACACCAACCCCAACCCTATCCCTAACCCTCCCCCAACCCTAGTCCTAACCCCAACCCTATCCTAACCATAACACCACTAACCTAACCCTAACCCCCAACCATAAACTAACCCTACCCCATACCTTAACCCTAACCCCTAACCCTAACCCTAAACCCAAACCGTAACACTAACCCATCCCTAACCCAACCTTAACCCCAACCCAAACCCCTAACCCTAACCCCAAACACAACCCCTAATCCTATCCCTCCCCCTAAACCCAACCCCCAACCCCAACCTACCATATCCCTAAACCCCAAACCCTTACACTAAACACCAAACACCAACCCTAACACTAACCCCAAACAAACCCCAACCCTAACCATAACCCCAACACTAACCACAACCCCTAACCCTATGCCTTCCTCACCCCTAACCCCAACCCTAGCCTTAGCCCCAGCCCCTAGCCCCAAACCCCAGCCCCAGCCCCAAGCCCCAGCCCCAACCCTAACCCCAACCCAACCCCAACACAAACCCTAACCCTAACCCTAACCCTAACACTAAACCCTGACACTAAACCTAACACTTACCCTAAATGTAAATCCCAACCCTAACAAACCCTAACCCAACCCAAACCCCTAACCCTAACCACAACCCCAAACCTACCCCCTAACCTTAAGCCTAACCCCTAAACCAAACACTAACCCTATCCCTAAACCCTAAACCCCAACCCCAACCCTAACCAAAAACACTAACCATAACCCCAACCAAGAGTAACCTTAACCCTAACTTAACACTAACACCAACCCATACCCCACCCCCACATCTACACCTAACCCTAACCCTAACCCTAACCCCAACCCCAGCCCCAGACCCAACCCCAAACCCTAATCCTAACTTTAACCCTAACACCTAACCTAAGCCCAAACCCTTTCCCCAACCCCAACCCCAACCCTAACCCCAACCCAACCCCAACCCTAACCCCAACACTAAACCTAGTCCCAGACCCAACCCCAGCCCCAGTCTTAAACCTACCCCCTAGCCCCAGACCCAACCCCTAGCACTAGCCCCAACCCCAACCCCAACCCCCAACCCCAACACTTATCCCTAACCCAAACTTAACCCAACCGTAACCCCAACCCTAACCATAACCCCAGCCCCAACTCGCTAACCCTAACCCCAACCCCAAACCTACCGCTACCCCTAACACTAACCCATCCCTAACTCCTAACTCCAACCCACACCATAACCACAACCCCTAAACCCACCATTAACCCTAACTCCTAACCCTAACCCCAACCATATCCCTAAACCCTAAACCGTTACCCTAACCCCTAACACTAACACTAAACACTAACCCTAGCCCCAACCCAAACCCAAACCCAACCCTAACTCTAACCTTAACACTAACCACAACCCCCAAACCTACCCCTAACCCCAGCCCCAACCTTAACAATAACCCTAGCCCCAGCCCCCAACCCCAGCCCCAGTCCTAACCCCAGACTTAGCCCCAGTCCCAAACCCAGCCCTACCCCTACCCCCAACCGTAACCCCAACCCCAAAACCCCAACCCGTACCCAACACTAGCCCCGGCCGTAGCCCCCAGCCTAGCACCAGCCCCAGCCCCAGCCCCGGCCCCAGCCCCACCTAAGCCTAACACCAACCCCACCCCCACCCCAAACCCCACCACTAATCCTAACCCTATCCCTAACCCAAACCCAACCCCAACCCCAAACCATAACCCTACCTCTTCCCCACCCATAACCCCAACCCCTGACCCTAACCCCAACCCTAACCCAACCCCAACCCTAAACATAACCCCAAACGCCAACCCCAATACTAACCTAAAACTAACCCTAAATCCCAAACACCAACAGTAACCCTAATACCCCAAACCCAACCCCTAACCCTATTCTAACCCTAACCCTAAACCTAAACCTCTTATAACCCTAAACCTAACTATAACACTAACCCTAAAACTAAACTTATCCCCAACCCCAAACCTAACCCTAATCCTACCCTAACCCTAACCCTAACCTTAAAACCTATCCCTAACCCCAGCACTAGCCCAAGCCCCAAAATTATCCCTAGCCCTAAACCTAACCCTAACCTAACCCTAACCCTAACCCTAACCCTAACCGTAACCCTAACCCTATTCCTAAACCATAATCCCTAACCCCAACCCCTAACCCCAATCACTAACCCTAACCCAACCATAACCCAAACACCATAACCCCATAACCCCTAACCCCAACCACTAACCGAAACCCTAACCCCCCAACCCTAAACCCTAATCCCTAACCCTACCCTAACCCCAAACCCCAACCATAACCCCTAACCCTAACCCTAACTCCAACCCATACCCCTACCCTAATCCCCAACACTAACCCTAAACCTAAACACTAACCCTAACCCCAAACATAACCCAAAATAACCCTAACCCTAACCCCTAACCCCAACAACATCTGCAACACTAACCCCAACCATACCCCAACACTAACCTAACCCTAACACTATTCTAACCCTAAACCCCAAATCTAAACCCCTTTCTAACCCTAACCCTAACAGTAACGCTAACTCTAATCCTATCCCTAACCCCAACCCCAACCCCTAACCCCAAAACATACCCTACCCCTAAACCCAACCCTAACACTCAACCCTAACCCCAAACCTAACCTAACCCAAAACCTAACCCTAACCCCAACCCCAAACCCCAAACCCAACCCCTAACCCCAGCCCCAGCCCCAGACCTAACCCCTAGCCCCAGCCCAGGCACCAACCATGGGCCTAATCCTATCCTTAGGCCTAACTCTAACCCCTACCTGGAATCCTAACCCAAGCCCCAAACCCCAACCCCAAAACTAACCCTAACTCTTACCAACCCTAACCCTAACCCTAACAATAACCACAACCCATACCCCTACCCTTACCCCTACACCCACATCTAACCCTAACCAAACCATAACCATAACCCAATGCTAACCCTAACCCTAACCATACCCCCAACCCCTAAAACTAACCCTAACACTAACACTAACCCCAACACTAACCCTAACCCTAAACCCCAACACCAACCCCTTAACCCCAACCCCAACCCAGGCCCCAACCCTAACTCTAACCCTAAACCCAACCAATCCCTAACCCCAAACCTAAACCCTAACCCTAGCCTGACCTCAGCCATAGCCCCAGCACTCAGCCCCAGGCCTAACCCTATCCTAAGCCCAACCCTACCCCCTACCCTAAGCCTCAATCCTAAACCCTAAACCCCAACCCCAAAACTAACCCCTAACCCTAACCCAACCCTAACCCAACCATAACCCGAACCCCAACCCATACCCCTACCCTTACCCTTCCCCTAACCCAAACCAAACCCTAACCCCAACCCTAACCCCAACACTAATCCTATACCCACGCTAACACTAACACCAACACTAACCCTAACCCTAACCCTAACTCCAAAACCCAACCCAACCCCTAACCCCAAAACCCCAACCCCAACCCCTAACCCTAGCCCCAGACCTAGCCCCAGCCCCAGCTCCCAGCACTAACCCCTGGGCCTAACCCCTATCCTTAGGCCTAACCCCACACCTACCTTGAATCCGAACCCAAACCCTAAACCCCAACCCCAAACCCTAACCCTAAAACTAACCCTAACCTTTACCAACCCTAACCCAAATCCTAACCCCAACACTAACCCCAACCCATACCCCTACCCTTACCCCTACCCCTACACCTAACCCCTAACCAAACCCTCACCATAAACCCAACGCTAACCCTAACCCTAACCCCAAACCCAACCCTAAAACTAACCGTAACACTAACACTAACCCTAACCCCTGAACACTAACACTAACCCCTAACCCTAACCCCAACCCAGGCCCTAACCCCAACACTAAACCTAACCCCTAACCCTAACCCTGAACCCCAACCTAACACTAACCCTAACCCAATCCTAACCCTAACCCTAACCCCCAATCCATGCCCCTACCCCCACCCTTATCCCTAACACTAACCCTAATCCTATTCCTAAACCCTAATCCCTAACCCCAACCCAAAGCCAAAACCAACCCCTAACCATAACCATAACCCAAAGCTAACCATAACACTAACACTAACCCCAAACCTAACCCTAACCCCAACCCTAAACCTAACCCTAACTCCCTACCCATACACCTACCCCTACCCCCTACCCCTACCCCGTAACGCTAACCCCTAACCCTATCCCTAAACCCTAATCCCTAACCCTAATCCTAACCCTAAACACTAACCCTAACCCTGAACATAACCCAAACCTAACCCCAACCCCTAACCCTAACCCTAACCCCAACCCCAACCCTAACCCCAACCGCACCCCAACACTAACTTAACCCCAACCCCAACGCTATTCTAACCCCAACCCCAAATCTAAACCCTTTCTAACCCTAACCCCAACAGTAATGCTAACCCCAACTCCAATCCTTAACCCCAACCCCAACCCTAAACCTAAACCGACCCTAACCCTTAACCCTAATACTAACACAAACACTAACCCCAACCATAACCCTAAACCCTAAACCTAACCCCAAACCTAACACTAACACTGACCCTAATCCTAACCCCTAACCCAACCTCACCCGGACCCTAACCCCAAAACCTAATCCCAACACTAAACATTAACCCCATCCTAACCCCTAACGCTAACTCCAACCCATACCCCTACCAATACCCTTAGCCCCTAACCCCAACCCTAACCCTATCCCTAAACCCAAACCCTAACCCCAACCCTAAAACTAACCCCTAACCCTAAACGTAACCCAAACCTAACCGTAACCTTAACCCTAACTCCTAACCCCAACCCTAATCCTATGCCAAACCCCAAACCTAACCCCTAACCCTACCCTAACCCTAAAGGTAACCAAAACCCAACACTGAACCCCAACCCCACACTAACCCCAGCCCCAGCCTTAGCCCCAGCTCCCAGCCCCCAGCCCTAGTCTTAACCTCTCCCCAGACCCAACCCCTAGCCCTTACCCCTAACCCCAACCCTAAACCCTAACCCCAACCCTAAACCTAGCCTGACTTCAGCCATAGGCCCAGCACCAGCCGTAGGCCCAACCCTATCCTGCCCCCAACCCTACCCCTACCCCAACCCCCTAACCCCAAACCCCTAAACCCTAACCCTAACCCTAATCCAACCCCAACCCAACCATAACCCCAACCCCAACCCATACCCCTACCCTACCCCCTTACCCCTAACCCTAACCAAACCCTAACCCTCACCCCAACGCTAACCCCAACACTAACCCCAACACTAACACTAACCCCAACCCCAACTCTAAAACCTAACCTTAACCCCAAACCCAACCCCAAACCCTAACCCCAACCCCAACCCTAGCCCCAGACCCAGCCCCAGCCCTAGCCCCAGCACTAACCCCTGGGCCAACCCTATCCTTAGGCCTAACCCCTACCCCTACCTTGAATCCTAACCCAAACCCCAAACCCTAACCCTAAAACTAACCCTAACCCTACCAACCCCACCCTAACCCTAACACTAACCCCAACCCATAACCCTACCCTTACCCCTACTCCTACACCTAACCCCTAATCAAACCCTCACCATAAACCTAACGCCAACCCTAACCCTAACCCTAACCCTAACCCCAACCCTAAAACCAACCCTTACACTAACACCAACCATAAACACTAACCCTAACCATAAACACTAACACTAAACCTTAAACCAAACCCCAACCCAGGCCCTAACCCTAACACTAACCCCTAACCAATCCCTAACCCTAACCCCTGAACCCCAACCCCAACACTAACCCTAACACTAACCCTAACCCAATCCTAACCCTAACCCTAACCCGAACCCATGCCCCTACCCCTACCCCTATCCCTAACACTAACCATAATCCTATTCCTAAACCCTAATCCCTAACCCTATCCCTAAGCCAAAACACTAACCCTAACCCCAACCATAACCCAAAGCTAACCCTAACCCCAACCCCAATCCCAATCCTAACCCTAACCCTACCTAACCCCAGACCCAACGCTAACCCTAACCCTAACTCTAGCCCCAGCACCAGCCCTAGCTCTAATCCCAACCCCAACCCTAACCCCTAACCCTAAACCCTAATCCCAACCTTTACACTAGCCCAAGCCCCAGCCCCAACCCGAGCACTCAGCCCCAGCCCTAACCCTATCCCTAGCCCTAATCCTAACCCCTAACCCCAACCCTAAACCCTAAACCTAATCCTAACCATAACCCAACCCCAAAGATAACCCCAACCCAAACCCAAACCCCTGCCCCTACCGCTGCCTCTAACCACTAACACTAACCATAACCCTAACCCTAACATTAGCCCTAGCACCAGACATAGCCCCAACACTATCCCTAGCCCCAACCCCTAACACGAACCATAAACACTAAACACAAACCCCAACCCCAACCCAAACCTAACCCTAACCCCTAACCCCAAGCCATACACCTTCCCTACTACTACCCCTACCCCTACCTATAACCCTAACCCCTAATCCTAACCCTAACCCTAACCCTAACTTTATCCCTCACACTATCTCTAAACCATAAACCCTAATACTAACCCCAAACCCTAAACCTAACGCCAACGCTAACCCCAATGCCAACCCGAACCCTAACCCTACCCCTAACCCTAAACTTAACACTAACCCCA
Organism: Nanger dama; assembly: GCA_917880005.1. Classification (NCBI taxonomy): domain Eukaryota; kingdom Metazoa; phylum Chordata; class Mammalia; order Artiodactyla; family Bovidae; genus Nanger; species Nanger dama. The sequence continues at coordinate 18,817 of CAKJTW010000365.1, read as the reverse complement.
ACACTAAGCCTCAACCCTAACCCTAACCATAACCATAACCATAACCAATAACACTAACCCTAACCCTAACCCTAACACTAAACCCTAACCCTAACCCCAACCCTAACCCCTAACCCTAACCCTAACCCCTAACCCTAACCAGTACCATAACCCCAACCATAACCGTAACCCTAACCCTAACCCCTAACCCTAAGAGTAACCCTAACCCCAACACTAATCCTAACCCCAACCCTAAACCTAACACTAACCCCAAACTTAACCCTGCCCTCAACATTAACCCCAACCCCAACGCTAACCCTAATCCCTAAATACCTAACCCCAACCCCAAACATAACCCCCACCATAAACCCTAACCCTAACACCTAGCCCTAACCCAGCCCCCAGCACTAGACCTTGTCCTAACCCTAGACCCAAACCCAAGCCTGACCCTAACACCAACCCCAACCCCAACCCTAACCCTAACACTACCCAAACCCTAAATTAACCCTAACCCTAACCCCAACCCTAGCCCTAGCCCTGCCCCCTGCCCTAACCCTATCCCCAGCCCTAAACCCAAACCCCATAACCATAAACCCTAAACCCTAACCTTAATGCTAAACCTAACACTAACCCAACCCTAACACTAACCCTAACCCCAACCCCAAGGCATACACCTTCCCCTACCCTACCCCTACCCCTACCCGTAACCCCAACCCCTAATCCCAACACTAACCCCAGCCCTAACCCTATCCCTAGCCCCAACCCTAACCCTAAACCTAATCCCAAACCCCAAAACCCAACACCAACCCTAACCCTATCCCTAAACCCATACAACCCCCAATCTTAAACCCAAACTTAACACTAACCCTAAACACTAACCCTAACCTTAGCCCCAGCCATAGCCCCAGCCCCAGCACTATCCCTTGCCCTAAAACTAACCCTAACCCCAACCCTAACACTAAACCATAAACACTAACCCTAACCCTAACCCCAACCGTAAAACTAGCCCCAACCCTAAACCTAACACTAACACTAACACCAACCCTAATCCCCAACCTAATCCTAACCCTAACCCAACCCTAACCCCAACCCCAACACTAACCCCAACCCCTAATCCTACCCCTTTACCTAAGCCTAACTCCTAACCCTAGTACTAGCCCTATACCCAGACATAGCCCCAGCTATAAACCCTAGCCCCAGCACTAGCCCCAAACCTAACCCTAACCCCAACCCCAACACCACCCTCAACCCCTAATCCCACCCCTACCCTACCCCTAGCCCCAACCCGAACCCCCAACTGTAACCCTAACCCTAACCCCAACCCTAAGCCCAACCCTATTCTCAACCCTAACCCCAAATCTAAACCTCTTCTAACCCTAACCCTAACCCCAGAACACTAACCCCAACCCCTACCCCAGCCCCAAACCAAACCCCTAACCATGAACCTAACCCTAACCCTAAACCCAACCCCAAACCCTAACACTAACCCCAACCCTAAACCTAACACTAACCCCAAACCCTAAACCCCAACCCAAACTAATCTTAACCCCAACCCCTAACCAATAACACTAACCCTAACGCCAAAGCCCAACCCCCACCCTAACCCCAAACACCAACCCTAACCTTTGCCCTAGCTGTAGCCCCAGCCCCAGCACTAGCCCTGTCCCTAAACCCAGCCCTATCCCTAACCCCACACCTACCCCAAACTTAACTCCTAACCCAACACTAACCCTAACCCTAACCCCAAACCTAGCAACAACAATACTTAACCCCTACCCCTACACCTAAACCTAACCCCTGAACACTAACCCTAACCCTAACCCAACCCTAACCCCAACCCTAACCTCACCTCAAACCCTAACCCTACCCTATCCCTACTCCCTATCCCTAACCGTAACCCCAACCCAGCACTAGCGCTAGTCCCAAACCCAGCCCTACTTACCCCCTAACCCGAACCCTAACCAAACCCCAACCTAACCCTACCACTATCCCTAACCCTAACCCTAACACTGAACCCCAACCCTAACCCTAACCACAACCCATAACATACCTCTTCCCTCAACCCTAAAACTCACCCTAACAATGAACCTAACCCTAAACCTAACCCCAACTCTCAACCGCATACTAACCTTAACCCCAAATCTTAAACCCTAAATCTAACCCTATTCTAACCGTAACCCCAAACTTAAACCCCTTCTACCCCAACCCCAACAGTAACACTAGCCACAACCCCAACCATACCCAACCCCTACCCCTAAGCCCAAACAGAACCGTAGCCACAGCCCCAGCCCCAGCCCCTAAACCTAACCTTAACCCCAACCCCACCCCAACCCTAAACCTAACTCTATCCTTCACCCTATCCCTAAACCATAAACCGTAATACTAACCCCCAACCCTAAACCTAACACTAACGCTAACCCCAACGCCAACCCGATCCCTAACCCTACCCTAACCCCTAAACCTAACACTAAACCTAACACTAAGCCTAACCCTAACCCTAACCCTAACCCTAACCAATAACACTAACCATAACCCTAAAGCCTAACCCTAACCTGAACCCCTAACCCTTACCCTAACCCTAACCCTAAACCCTAAACCCTAACCCTAACTGTTACCATAACCGCAACCATAACCGTAACCCCAACCCCTAACTCCCAACCCCAAGATTAACCGTAACCCCAACACTAACCCTTCTAACCCCAACCCCAAACCCCAACACTAACCTAACCCCCAAACTTAACCCCTGCCCTAACCCCAACCCCAACCCTAATGCCAACCCCAAACCCCATAAAACCTAACCCCTAACCCCAACCCCAAACCCCAACCATTACACTTACCCTAGCCCCCAGCCGTAGCCCCAGCCCCAGCACTCAGCCCTAGCAGCCCCATCCCCTAGCCATAGCCCCAACCCCAAGCCTAACCCCAACCCTATCCTCAACCCCAACCCTAACCCCAACACTACCCCAAACCCAAATTAACCCCTAACCCCAACCCCAACACCAACACTAGCCCCAGCCCCTGCCCCTAGCCCCAACCCTACCCTAGCCCCAACCCCTAACCATAACCATAAACCCTAAACCCCAACCTTAATGCTAACCCTAACACTCAACCCAACCCTAACACTAATCGTAACCCCAACCCCAACCCATAGCCCTTCCCCTAACCCTATCTCTACACGTAACCTTAACCCCCAACCCCAACCCCAACCCCCAACGCTGCACCTAACCCCAAATCTAAACCTCTTCTTTCCCTAACCTAACAGAAACGCCAACCCCAACCCTAACCCCAACCCAGCCTTAACCCTAACCCATCCCCTAAACCCAAACCCAACCCTAACCCTAACCCTAACTCTAACCCAGCCCTAGCTCTAATCCAAACCCCAAAACTCTAAGCCTAACCTTTATCCCAGCCTAGCCCCCAGCCCCCAACCCGAGCACTAGACCCAGCCCCAACCCTATCCCTAGCCCTAATCCCAACCCTTACCCCCAACCCCCAACCCTAACCTAACCCCAACGCCAACCCAACCCTAAAGATAACCCCTAACCGAAACGCAAACCCGCACCCCTACCACTGCCTCTAACCCCTAACCCTAACCCTAACCCCAACATTACCCCTAGCACCAGACATAGCCCCAACCCTATCCCTAGCCCCTACCCCAACACGAACAATAAACCCTAAACCCAAACCCCAACCCTAACCCAAACCTAACCCCCAACCCCAACCACAAGCCACACACCTTCCCCTACTCCTACCCCTACCCCCACCCGTAACCCTAACCCCTAATCCTAACACGAACCCCAGCCCCAACCCTATCCCTAGCCCCAACCTTAACCCTAATCCTAATCCTAAACCCTAAAACCCAACACTAACCCCAACCCTACCCCTAAACCCACACTAACCCCAAATCCCAAACCCAAACCTAACACTAACCCCAAACACTAACCCCAATTTAGCCCCAGCAGTAGCCCCAGCCCTAGCACTAGCCCTGTCCTAAAACCTAACCCCTAGCCCTTAACCCCAACCTTAAACCATAAACCATAACCCTAACCCTAACCCTAAAACTAGCCCCAACCCTAAACCTAACACTAACACTAACCCTAATCCCAAACCTAACCATAACCCAAACCCAACCCTAACCCCAACCATAACACTAACCTCAACCCCTAAATCTACATTTACCCCTATCCCTAACCCTAACCCTAGTCCTAGCCCTATTCTAGATATAGCGCTAGCTTTAAACCCCAGCACTAGCGCTAGCCCCAAACCCAACCCTAACCCTAACCCAACCATAAACCTAACCCCAACACTACCCTCAACCCTTATCCTACCCCCTACCCCTACCCCCAACCCCTAACCCCAACCCTAACCCCAACCCTACCCTAACCCCAACCCCAACCCTATTCTAACCTTAACCCCAAATCCAAACCCCTTCTAACCCCAACCCCAAGAGTAACGCTAACCCTAACCCTCACCCTAAGCCCCAACAAAACCCTAAACATGAACCCACTCCTAACCCTAAACCCAACCCGAAGCCTAACACTAACCCCCAACCCTAACCCTAACACTAACACTAACCCCAAACCCAAACCCAAATCTAAACTAATCTTAACCCCAAGCCCAAACCAATAACACTAACCCCAGCCCCAAAGCATAACCCCAACCCTAACCCCAAACACTAAACCTAACCCCAAACTTTGCCCCTGGCCGTAGCCCTTGCCATAGCACTAGCCCTGTCCCTAAACCCAGCCCAATCCCTAACCCTAACCCTACCCCTACCCCTAACCCCAACCCAACCCTAACCTTAAACCTAACCCTAGCAACAACACTAACTGTACCACTACCCCTACCCCTAACCCTAACCCTAAACACTAACCCTAACCCTAACCCAACCCTAACCCTAACCCCAACACTAACCCCAACCCTTAACCCTACACCTATCCCTAACCCCTAACCCTAAACCTAGCCCTAACGCTAGCCCCAAACCTAGCCCTACCCTTACACCTAACCCTAACCCTAACCCAACCCTAACCATAACCCTACCTCTATCCCTAACCCTAATCCTAACACTGAACCCCAACCCTAACCCTAACCACAACCCCTAACATAACCCTTCCTCAACGCTAACCCTAACCCTAAACAATGAACCCAACCCTAACCCCAAACCCTAACCCTAACCCTAAACTAACCTTAACCCTAAATCCTAAACCCTAAATCTAACCCTATTCTAACTGTAACCCTTAACTTAAACCTCTTCTACCCTAACCCTAACAGTAACACTAGCCACAACCCAAACCCTACCCCCACACCTAAGCCTAAACATAGCAGTAGCCCCAGCCCCAGCCCCAGCCCCAAACCTAACCTTAACCCCAAATCAACCCCCAACCCTAACCCTAACTCTATTCCTCACCCTATCTCTAAACCATAAACCCTAACCCCAACTCCAACCCTAAACCTAATGCTAACGCTAACCCCAATGCCAACATGAACCCTAATCCTACACTAACCATAAACTTAACACTGACCCTAACACTAAGCATATCCCTAACCCTAACCATAACCATAACCCCAACAAATAACACTAACCCTATCCCTAAAGCCTTACCCTAACCTGAACCCTAACCCTAACCCTAAACCATAACCCTAACCCTAACCCTAACCCAACCCTAACCCTAACCCTAAACCCAACCCAAACCCCAAATCTAACCCTAACCCTAACCGTAACCCAAACCCTGTTATAACCCTAACCCTAAATCTAAACTTCTTCTAACCCGAACACTAACAGTAACATTAACCCTAAACCTAACCCCAACCACAACCCCAACCCCAACCCTAACCCTAAACATACCCTAACCCTAAACATAATCCCAACCGTAACCCTAACCCTAACCCTAACACTAACACTGACACTAACCCTAACCCTAACCCTAAACTGTATCCCTCACTCTAACCCTAACCCTAACCATAACCGCCCTAACCATAACCATAACCCTAACCCTAACTCCTAACCCCAAGAGTAACCCTAACCCCAACACTAATCCTATCCCTAACCCTAAACTCTAACACTAACCCCAACCGTAAACCCTAACCCTAAACCTAACCCTGCCCTAACCCCAAACCTAACCCTAACGCTAACCCTAAACCCTAAAAACCTAACCCCAAACCTAACCCCAACCCCAACCCCAACCCCCTAACCCCAACCTAGCCCCAAACCTAATCCTAACCCCAACACTAACCCCAGCCTAACCCTAACGCTAACACTAACCCTAATCCTAACCCCAAATCGAACACCAACCTTAACCCTAACCCTAACCCTAACCCCTAAGACTAACCCCTAACCCCTAAGACTAATCCTAACCCTAAGCTCAACCCTAATACAACCCTAACCCCATAATCCACACCCCTAATCCTAACGCTAACCCTAACCCTACCCAAACCCAAATCCCAAACCCAAACCTAACCCTAACCCTAAACCCTATCCCTAACATCAACCTAACCTTAACCCCAAACCCCACACCCTAACCCCAACCCTAACCCTAATCCAACCATACACCTAACCCCAACCCCAACAAGAAGTCCTAACTCTGCCCCTATCCCTAACCCTAACCCCAAACTTAACCCCTAACCTTAGCCCCAGCACTATCCCTAGCTCTAACCCTATCCCTAGCCCCAACCCAAACTCTAACCCCTAACCCTAAACCCTAAACCCTAACCTTAACCCTATCCCTAACCCAACCCCTAACCCTATCCCTAACCCCAAACCCAATCCTAAACTTAACACCAAACCCAACCCCTATCCCTAGCCCTAATCCCCCTAACCCTAACCCAACCCTAACCCTAACAACACGAACCCTACCCCTAACCCTAACCCTAAATACTAACCCTAACCCTAACCCACCCTAACCGTAAGCCCAACACTCAACCTCAACCCCCATGCCTAACCGCTACCCCTAACCCTAACCCCAGTCTTAGCCCCAGCCCCAGCCTTAGCCCTAGCCTTAACCCTAGCCCCAGCACTCAGCCCCAAACCCAGCCCTACTCCTAACCCCAACCCTAACCCAACCCTAACCATAACACTAACTCTATCCCTAACCCTAACCCCAAACACTGAACCCTAACCCTATTCCTAACCCTAACCCTAAAAATGAACCTAACCCTAACCCTAATCCTAAACCCCAAACCCTAACCCTAAACCTAACCCCTAACCCAACCCTAACCCTAACCCCAACTATAACCCTAAGCCTAACCCCTAACCCCTACCCCTACGCCTAACCCTAACCCAACCCCAACCCTATCCCTAACACTAACCTCAACCCCCTACCCTACCCCTAAACCCAACCCCTAGCCCCAGCGCTAGCCCCAAACCCAGCCCCACACCTAACCCTAACCCCAACCCAACCCTAACCATAACCCTACCTCTATCCCTAACCCTAACCCTAAACACTGAACCCCAACCCTAACCAAACACGTAACATACCCCTTCCTCAACCCTAACCCTAACCCTAAACAATGAACATAACCTTAACCATAAACCCTAACCCTAACCCCAAGAAACCTTAAGCCCAAATCCCAAACCCTAACCCTAAACCTATTCTAACCATAACCCCAAACCCAAACCCCTTCTACCCTAACCCCAACAGTAAAACTAACCACACCCCCAACCCCACACCTACGCCTAATCCTAAACTTTCCATAGCACGAGTCCCAGCCCCAGCCCCTAAACCTGACCCACCCTAACCCAACCCAACCCTAACACTAACACTAACTCTATCCTCACCCTATCCCTAAACCATAAACCCTAACCCTAACCCCAAACACTAACACTAAACCTAATGCTAACGCTAACCCCAACGCCAACCCAAACCCCAACCCTTCCCTAACCCTAAACTTAACCCCTAACCCTAACATTAACCCCAAACCTAACCCTAAACCCAGCCCCAGCACTAGCCCCAGCCCCACCCTATCCCTAGCCCCAACCCTAACCCGAAACCCAACCTTAACCCCTAAACCCCAAACCCTAACCCTAACCCCAACCCAACTATAAACCTAACCCCAAACATAACACCAAGCCATACCCCTTCCCATAACCCTACCCATAACCGTAACCCCAAACCCTAAACCCAACCCCACACCTAACCCTAACCCTATCCCTAACCCTACCCCAATGCTAACCCTAATACTAACCCAACCATAACCCTAACCCCAACCTTAGCCCTAACCCTATCCTAACCCTAACCCTAAATCCCAAATGCTAACTGTAACCCTAATACCCTAAACGTAACACTAACCCTATTCTAACCCTAACCCTAAACCTAAACCTTTTCTAACCCTAACCATAACAGTAAAGCGAACCATAACCCCTAACCCTAACCCAAACCCCCAACCCCAACCCTAACCCTAACCCCACCCTAACCTTAACCCTAACCCTATTCTAACCCTAACCCTAAATCTAAACTTCTTCTAACCCTAACCCTAACAGTAACAATAATCCTAACCCTAACCCCTAACCCCAACCCCAACCCTAACCCTAAACATACCCTAACCCTAAACCTAACCCTAACCCCAACACTAAGCCCAACCCTAACACTAACACTAACCCCTAACCCTAACCCTAAATCTAACACTAACCTTAACCCTAACACTAACCCTAACCCCTAACGCTAACCCTAACCCCAAAGTCTAATCCTAACACTAACCCTAACACTTACCCTAACACTAAACTCTACACCCTCAACCTTAAACCTCACCCTAACCCTAACCTAACCCCTAAATCCTGAACCTAAACCTAACCCTAACCCTAAACCCCTAACCCAACACTAACCTTAACCCTAAACCCTACACCCAAACCCTAACCCTAACCCTAATCCAATCATAACCGTAACCTCACCCCAACCACAAGTCCTAACCCTACACCTACCCCTACCAATAACCCTAAACTTAACCCTAACCCCTGACCCTAACTCTAGCCCCTAGCACTATCCCTAGCTCTAAACATATCCCTAGCCCCAACCCTAACCCTAACCCTAACCCCTAGCCATACCTTTTCCCCTGCCACTACCCCCTACTTCTACACATAACCCTATCCCCAACCCCAACCCTAATCCTAGCCCCAAACCTATCCCTAACCCTAAAACTAACCCTAAGCCTAAACCCTAAATTGTAACACTAACGCTAACCTTAACCCCTAACCCTAAATACTAAACCTAAAACCTAACCATAACCCCAAACACTAACCCCAACCCCTAACCTTAGCTCCCAGCCGTAGCCCCAGCTCCCAGCACTAGCCCTTGCCCTAACATTAGCCCTAGCCCCAACACTAACCCCAACCATAACCATAACCCTAAACCCTAAAACCTAACCCCAACCCAAAACCCTATACCCTAACCTTAACCCAAACCCTAACTCTAACCCAATCCTATCCCTAACACTAACCCCACACCGAAACCGCACTCCTACCCATTACCATACCCATAACCCTAACCCTAACACAACCCTAACCATAACCCCTAACTCTAACCCTATCCCTAAACCCTAAACCCTAACCCTAACCCTAACTCTAAACACTTACCCTAACCCTAATGCTAACAGAACCCTAACCCCAATGCTAACCCTAACTGTAACCACCAATACTAACACTAACCCTAATCCTAACTCTAAAACCTAGCCCTAACCGTAACCTTATTCTAAACCTAACCCCTAAACCTAAACTTCTTCTAGCCCTTACACTAACAGTAACGCTAACCCTAAACTTAACCCCTAACCCCAACCACAACCCTAAACCTAACCCAACCGTAACCATAACCCTAACAATAACCGTATCCCTAAACTCTATTCCTCACCCTAACCCCAACCCCAACCGTAACCCTAACCATAACCCCTAACCCTAACCCTAACCCGAATTCCTAACCCTAAGAGTAACCCTAACCCTAACCTTAACCCCAAACCCTAACTGTAAACCCTAACCCAAAGCTAACCCTGCCCTAAACCTAACCCTATCCCTAACGCTAACCCTTACCTGAACCCCAGCCCCCCAGCCGTACTCCAAGCCCCAGCACTAGCCCCAGCCCCCAACCCCAGCCATAGCCCCAACCCTAAGCCTAACCCCAACCCCAACCCCAACCCCAACCCTAACCCTAACCCTACTCCTAAACCCAAACTTAACCCCTAACCCTAACCCCTAGCCCCAGACCCAGCCTCCCACACCTAACCCTATCCCTAGCCTTAAACTTAAACCCAACCATAACCATAAACCCTAAACCCTAAACTTAATGCTAACCCTAACACTAACACAACCCTAAACCTAACCCTAACCCCAACCCATACCCCCTAACTTACCCCCTACCCCTACCCGTAACCTTGACCCCTAACCCCTAACCCGAACCCCTAACGTTAAACCTAACCCCAAATCTGAACTCGTCTTACCCTAACCTAACAGTAATGCCAACCCCAACCCCAACCCCAACCCCAACCCTAACCCTAACCCTACCCTAAACCCAAACCCAACCCCAATCCTAGCCCTAGCCCTAGCCCTAGCTCTAATCCTAACCCTAACCTCGAAACCCTAATCCTAACCTTACCCCAGCCCCAGCTCCTAACCCGAGCACTAGCCCCAGCCCCAAACCTATCCCTAGCCCTAATCCTAACCCTAACCCTAAACCCCAAACCCTAAACCCTAAACCTAACCCCAACCCAACCCTAAACATAACCCAACCCAAACTCAAACCCCTACCCCTATCGCTGCCTCTAACCCCTAACCCTAACCCTAACCCTAACATTAGCCCTAGCACTAGCCATAGCCCCAAGCCTATCCCTAGCCCTAACCCTACCCCCAACCATAAACCCTAAACCCAAACACTAACCCTAACCCAAACCTAACCCTAACTTTAACCCCAACCCTAAAACTAGCCCCAAACCCAAACCTAACACTAACCCTAACCCCAAACCTAACCCCTAACCATAACCAAACCCCAACCCTAACCCCAACATAACCTCAACCCCTGATCCTACCCTTACCCCTAAACCTAACCCTAACCCTATTCCTAGTCCTAGCCCCAGACATAGCCCCAGCTTTAAACCCCAGCCATAGTGCTAGCCCCAAACCTACCGTAACCCCAACCCCAACCCAACCCTAACCCTAACCATAACACTAACCTCAACCCCCACCTCCTACCCCTATCCCTACCCCTACCCCCTAACCCCAACCCCAACCCTAACCCTACCCTAACCCTAACCCTAACCCTGTTCTAACCCCAACCCTCAATCTAAACCTCTTCTAACCCTAACACTAACAGTAATGCTAATCCTAGCCCTTACCCTAGCCACAACCCAAACCCTAACCATGAACCTACCCTAACCCTACACCTAACCCTAACCCCAACACTTATCCCAACCCCAACCCTAACACTAACACCAACCCTAAACCTAAACCTAAATCTAAACTAATCTTAACCCTAACCCTAAACAATAACACTAACCCCTAACCCCACCCTAAAGCCCAACCCTAACCCCAAACACTAACCCTAACCCCAAACTTTGCTCCTAGCCTTAGCCCCAGCCCCAGCACTAGCTCCTGCCCCAAACCTAGCTCCTATCCCCAACCCTACCCCTACCCCTAACCCCTAACCCTAACCCAACCCCAACCCTAGCCCCAACACTAGGAACAACACTAACTGTACCCCTACCCCTAACCCTAACCCTAAACACTATCCCTAAACCTAACCCAACCCTAACCCTAACCCCTAACACTAACCTCAACCCCTAACCCTACCCCTACCCCTACCTCTAACCCTAAAACCCAGCCCCAGCGCTAGCCCCAAACCCAGCCCTACCTTACCCCTAACCCTAACCCTAACCCAACCCTAATCATAACCCTACCTCTATCCCTAACCCTAATCCTAACACTGAACCCCAACCCCAACCCTAACCACAACCCCCAACATACCCCTTCCTCAACCCTAACCCTAACCCTAAACAATGAACCTAACACTAACCCCAAAGCCTATCTCTAACCCTAAACTAACCTTAACCCTAAATCCCAAACCCCAAATCTAACCCTATTCTAACCGTAACCCCAATCTTAAACCTCTTCTACCCTAACCCCAACAGAAACACTAGCCACAACCCCAACCCTACCCCTACCCCTAAGCCCAAACATAACCGTAGCCCCAGCTCCTAGCCCCCAGCCCCAAACCTATCCTTACTCCTAACCCAACCCTAACCCTAACCCCTAACTCTATCCCTCACCCTATCTATAAACCATAAACCCTAACCGTAACCCCCAACCCTAAACCCTAAACCCTAACACTAACCCCAACCCAAACCTAACACTAACCCTAACCCCAAACCTAACTCTAATGCTAACCCCAACACAAACTTGAAACCCAACCCTACCCTAACCCAAAACTAAACACTAACCCTAACAGTAAGCTTAACCCCTAACCCCAACCCTAACCATAACCCCTAACAATAACGCTAACCCTAACCCTAAAGCGTAACCCCAACCGGAACCCTAACCCTAACCCTAACCCTAAACCCTAAACCCTAAACCCTAACCCTAACACTAACCCTAACCCATTCCTAACCCTAACCCTAACCCTAACCGAAACCCCAACTCCCTAACCCCCCTAACCCTAACCCGTAACCATAACCCCAACCCTGTTCTAACCCCAACCCCAAATCTAAACTTCTTCTAACCCTAACCCCAACAGTAACACTAACCCCAAACCTAACCCCAAAACCAACCCCAACCCCAACCCCAACCCCCCTAACATATACCCTAACCCCAAACCTAACCCCAACCTAACCCAAACACTAACCCTAACACTAACACTGACACTCACCCTAACCCTAACCCCAAACTCTATCCCTCACTCTAACGCTAACCCTAACCGTAAATGCAACACTAACCATAAACTTAACCCTAACCCTAACCCTAACTCCTAACCCTGAGTAACCATAACCCTAACACTGAAACCAACCCCAACCCTAAACCCCAACACTAACCCCAACCCCAAACTCTATACCCCAATCCCAACCCTAACCCTAACCCTACCCAAAACCCAAATCCCAAACCTAAACCTAACCCTAACCCTAAACCCTAACCCTAACATTAACCTTAACCCTAAAATCCACACCCCAACCCTAACCCTAATCCAACCATAAACCTAACATTAACCCCAACAAGAAGTCCTAAATCTACCCCTACCCCCACTCTAACCCTAAATTTAACCCTAACCTTAGCCCTAGCACTATCCCCAGCTTCTAACCCTATCCCTAGCCCTAACCCTAACCCTAACCCCTAAACCCTAAACCCCAACCTCAACTCTAACCCTAACCCTAACCCTAACCCCTACCCCCTAACACTAAACCCTAACCGCTAACCCCAACCCCAACCATAACCCCAACCCTAGCTCCCAACCCCAACCCTAACCCTAACCCTAAGCCTAAACCCTAAACCCTAAAAACCCAACACAAACGCTAACCCTAACCCTAACCGTAACCCTAACCCCTAAATCCTAAACCTAAACCCAACCCTAACCCTAAACACTAACCCTAACCCTAACCTCAGCACTAGCCGTAGCTCCAGCCCTAGCACTAGCCCCTACCCTATCCCTAGCCCTAGCCCCTAACCCTAACCCCTAACCCCTAAACTCTAGACCCTAACCGTAACCCCTAACCCAAACGCTAACCCAACCCTAACCCTAACCCCAACACTCACCCTACACCCAAACTGCACCCCTACCCCTAACCTAACCCTAACCCTAACCCTAAGCACAACCCCAAACCTAACACTAACCCCAAGCCCTATCCCTAACCCTAAACCCCAAACCTACTCCTAACCCTAAACACTTAACCCTAACCCTAACGCTAACCCAACCCCAACCCTAACGCTAACCCCAACCGTAACCACCAAACTAACATAACCCTAACCCTAACCCTAAACCCCAAACCCCTAACCCTAACCCTAACACCAAACCCAACCAGTAACCCTAACCCTCACTAACCTAACCCCAACCCTAAACCTAACCTTCCCCAACACTAACCCTAACCCCCTAACCCCAACCCTAACCCTAACTAACCCTAACCCAACCCTAACCCTAACCCTAACCCTAACCCCAACCCAACCCTAACCCCTAAACCCTAACCTCCAACCCCAAACCGTAACCCTAACCCTAACCCCAAACCCTAACCCTAAACCCCAAACCCCCCAACCCTAACCCCAACCACCCTAACCCCTACCCTAACCCTAACCCTAACCCCTAACCCTCAAAACCTCCTAACCTAACCCTAACCCTAACCCTAACCCCAACCCTAACCCTAACCCTAACCCTAAACCCTAAACCCTAAACCCTAACCCCCCTAACCCCAACCCTAACCCCCATAACCCTAACCCTAACCCTAACCCTAAAACCTAACCCTAACTCCCTAACCCTAACCCTAACCCTAACCCCTAACCCCAAACTGGCCCCTAAACCAAACCCTAACCCCAACCCTACCCTAACCTCACTATCCCAACCCAACCTCAACACCTAACCCTAACCCTAACCCCAACCCTAACCCTAACCCCAAAACTAACCCCAACCCAACCTAACCCTAACCCCTAACCCTAACCCTAACCCTAAACCACCAACCTAACCCTAACCCTAAACCCTAAACCCTAACCCTAACCCTAACCCTAACCCCAACTCCTAAACCCTAACCCAAACCCTAACCCAACACTAACCCCAACCCCAACCCCTAACCCCACTAACCACTAACCCCAACCCTAACTTAACCCAATCCAAACCTAACCCAACCCTAACCCTACCTAACCCTAACCCTAACCTCCTAACCCCTAACCCTAACCCTACTTCCCCACCCAAAAGAACCCTAACCCCAACCTAATCCTAACCCTAACCCCAACCCCAAACCCCAACCCTAATCCAACCCCAACCCTAACCCCTAACCTAACCCCAACCCTAACCCCAAACCCAACCCCCAACCCTAACCCTAACCCCAACCCTACCCCTAACCCCAACCCCTAACCCCAACACTAACCGTAACCCCAACCCTAACTCCTAGCACTAACCCCTAACCCTATCCCCTAACCCAACCCCTAACCCTAACCCTAACTCCCTAACCCCAACCCTAAACCTAACCCAAACTCTAACCCCAACCCTAACCGCCCAACCCAAACCCACCCTAACCTCAAACCCAACCCCAACCCCAACCCCACCCACAGCCCTAGCCCCAGTCCCCCAGCCCCAGCCCCAGCCCCAGCCCCAGCCCCGCCCCAACTAAGCTGTAACCCCAACCCCAACCCCAGGCACCTACTAACCCCAACCCCAACCCCAAACCCCACCCCTAACCCTGACCCTAAACCTAACCTAAACACCAACCCTGACACCAACCCAGGCCTCGAGCCCTAGCCCCACACCCCTAGCCCCGCCCTAACCATACTCTAGCCCCAGCCCCCAACTAACCCTCAACCCTAACCCTCCCAACTCAACCCACCCCCAACCTAACACTAACTCTAACCCTAATCCTAACCCTAACCCCAACCTAACCTAACCCTAAATTCATGACCCTAACCCTAACCCTAACCCCAAACCAACCCAACCCTCCCTAACCTAACAGATCCTAACCCCTAACCCTAACCCAACCCTAACCTAACTCCACGCTAACCCAACCCTAACACTAACACTAACTATAGCTTTAATCCTAACCCTAACCCTAACCCCTAACCTAACCCAACCCTAACCCTAAACCCTAAAAACCCTAACCTTAACCCTAACCCTAACAAACTCCTAACCCTAACCCTAACACCTAGACATACCCCTGTCCCTCACCTCCCCTAACCCTAACATAACCCTAACTCCTAACCCTAACCCTAACCCTAGCCCTAACCCTAACCCCAGCTCCCAAACCTAATAACCCCAACCCTAACCCTAAACCCTAAACCCCAAAACCTAACACTAACCTAACCCTAACCCCAAACCTAAATCCTAAGCCTAACCCAACCCCAACCCTAAACACTATCCCTAACCCTAACCCTGGCCCAAACCCCAAACCTAACCCTAGCCCTAGCCCTAACCCTAGCCCTAACCCTACCCCAAACCTAACCCGAACCCTAAACCTCAACCCTAACCTAACCCCTAACCCTAACCCCTAACCCTAACCCTAACCCTAACCTTAATCCTAACCCCTAACCTAAACCTAACCCTAACCTAAACCCTAACCATAACCCTAACCCTACCCTAACCCTAACCCCTAACCCAACCCTAACCCCATACTAAAACCTAACCCTAACCCTAAACCCTAACCCTAACCCTAACTTAAACACTAACCCTAACCCTACTAAACAACCCTAACCCTAACCCTAACCCCCCATAACCACCAACTAACCCTAATCCTAACCCTAACCCTAAAACTAAACCTAACCCTAACCCTAACCCTAACAGCAACCTAAACCTAAACCTCTAACCCTAACCCCAACACTAACCCCAACCCTAACCATAATCCCAACCCCAAACCTAACCCTAACCCAACCCTAACCCTAACCCTAGCCCTAACCCTAACCCTAAACTCATATCCTCACCCTGACCCTAACCCTAACCCCAGCCTAACCCTAACACTAACCCTAACCTTACCCTAACCCACCCTAACCCCAACCTAACTACCTAACCCTAAACCCCAACTATCCCTAACCCTAACCCCAAATCCTAACCCTAAACCTAACCCTCTAACCCAACCCTAACCCAACCAACCTAATGGCTTACTCTAACCCCAACCCCAAACTCTAACCTCCACCCAGCCCCAGCACTCTAGCCCCAGCACTAGCCCCAGCCTCAACCCAGCCATAGCCATAACCCCAACCCCAACCCCAGCACTAACCCAACCCCAACCCCAACCCCACCCCAAACCTAACCCCAAACACTGACCCCTGACACTAACCTAGCCTCACTGAGCCTGACCTTAGTACTAGCCTAGCCTTAGCCTCAGCCTCACTCCCCAGTACTAGCCCCACCCCAACTCCCAGCCCCTGCCCCACCTTACCTAACCCCAACTTCAACCAGCCCACCTAACATTGGGTCTAACCCTATTCTAACCCTAAACCCAAATTTAACTTCTTCAACCCCAACCCCAACTGTAACACCAACCCTAACCCCAACCCCAAACCCAACCCCAACCCAACCCTAAACATACCCAACCCACATACCCCTAACCCTAAACCTAACCCTAACCTCAAAGCAACCCCATCGCCACCTAACACTAACACTAAATGTAACACTAACTTTAATCCTAACCGTAACTCAACCCCTAACGCTAACCCTAACCCTAAAGCCTGTCCAACCCTAACCCTAACCCAACCCCAACCTAGCCAATAAATCAACCCAACCATAATGCCTAAAACTAACCGGAACCCTAACCTTAACCCTAACCCCAAACCCTAAACTTCCAACCTCACCCCCACTATCCCTAGCCCTAACCCTACTCCCAATACTAACCCGGAACCCTAACCCAACCCTATCTCTAACCCCTAACCTTAGTCCAACCCTACTCTTTTAATCCTAACCCTAACCTAACCCTAACCCCCAATTCCTGGGCTAAGTACTGTAACTTCCTATTACTTAAATTTCTAATTCTAATTTTGTTTTTTTAAATTTGAATTTGGAAATTTAAATTTTTCTTAATTCTAATTTTAATAATAAGTAATTATAATTTTAATTTTAATTTAAATTTCAATTTTCTAATTTTAATTTATTAATTTAATTTAATTTTGTTTTAATTTTAATTTTAATGAAATAATTTTAATTTTAGTGTAATATTTAATTTTAATTTTATTCTTAATTCCTAATACTAATTTTAATTTTAATAGATATTTTAATTATAAACCTAACCCTAACCCTAATACTAACCCCATCCCTAACCCTAACCCTAACCCTTAATCTAACATTAACCTTAACCCCAACCTTAACACCAACCCCCAAAGCCAACCCCAACCCCAAAGCCCAAGCCTAACACTAACCCCAACCATAAACTCTACACCCTAACCCCACTCCTACCCTAACCCCAAATGCCAAACTTAAACCTAACCCTAAACCCTAACCCTAACACCAACCTTAACCCTAAACTTACCCTAACCCTATCCCTAACCCTAATCCAAATCCATAACCCCCAATCCTAAACCCAACCAGAAGTCCCAACCTAACCTCACCCCTAACCCCAACCCCAACTTAAGCCCAATAGCCCAACATTCGTAGCCCAACCCCATCCCAGCCCCAACCCCAACCTAACCCCAAACACTTAACCCAACCCCTGTCCCAAATCTAAATCCCAAACCCTAACCCCAAAACCAACCCTAACCAACCTCAGCACTAGCCAGCTAGCCTAGCACGAGCCCTTACCCATCCCGAGCCATAACCCTAACTCCAACACTAACTCCTAACCCTAAACCCCTTAACATAACTCCTAACACTAAACCCCATACTCCACCCTTAACCCTACCTCAAACGCTTACCCAAACCTATCCCTAACCCTAACCCTTACCTTACACTCAAACCGCACACCTACCCCTTACCCTACCCAACCCCAACGTCAACACAACCCTAACCCTAACCATAAACCTGACCCTATCCCTAAACTCTAAACCTAACACTAACTCTAAACACTTACCTAACCCTAATGCTAACACAACCTATCCCTAACGCTAACCTCACCGTAACCAACAGATTTAAGCTAACTTTTCACTCTCCTCTTTCATTTTTCATCAAGAGGCTCTTTAGTTCTGTTTCGCTTTCTGCACTAATGGTGTCATATGTCTATCTGAAGTTATTGATATTTCTCCCCACAATCTTGATTC